>WHYT01017627.1:4275-55996 GCA_009806455.1 Tetrax tetrax
TGCAGGGTTTGTGTTCTGTTTTGCAGGGTTTTTTTAAAAGAACAAATAAAAACCCACTGGGATCTTGAGGTGAAGGGGGACTGTAGGTCATTGTATCTTGCCAGCTAATGGTAGAAGGTTGTCCTTCATGTTGGAACTGTAGATATTCTTTATCCTTTGGAGTTAAAAAAAAAATAATGTTTGCCTCAATCTCTTCAAAGGTAATAGTCTCCTAGCGTAAAACCCCCAGTAATGGTTTGGATTTATTTTATTCACCACCTGCATTTTTTAATTTGGAGAACTTGCTTATGCAGATTTGAATTGCATGTTTATTTAAAATTCAGCTTATTCCTCGAACAGTATTTATTTATTACTGTTTGGTCCAGTATTTTTCTGCTCTTAATTTTTCTCCAACCTCAACTAATTATTTCTTGTCCCCTAGTTTACCAGTATAGAGTGACTGCTTACCTGGTCCTGCTTTTGCTTTCGGTTTCCTGAATGCTCTAAGTGGCTGCCTTTATTCTGTTCTTTTCATTTTAACAACTGTCAGATCCAATTCTTCTAATTTACCCCTATAGCCTCTGTACTTTCTTTACAGAGAGTCCTCCTTTTTGCCACTGTTCCCTGTAGTTTTCTACCTTCTTGCATCAGGGAGGTAGTCTGTACTTGTTTATCTCTTGTAACTCCTTAAGTACTGTGAGCTCTCTCTATCTGGAGTCAAGGTGTGACCGTTTTAAGTGGTGGAAACTTTTCCTTGTGCATGTGCTTAAATAACAGACTAGATGGCAAACATGTCAAGGAAGTGATATGTCGAGTGAACAAAAAAATGATTAGCAGCCTGTGGCTTGTAGAATTTGCAAAAGACAAAGCTTGCAAAAGACTAGTTAAATCTCATATTTTAAAAAGTGACAGTGATAGCATCTAAATTCATAGAATCATAGAATAGTTTGGGTTGGAAGGGACATTTAAAGGTCATGTAGTCGAAGCCCTTTGCAAGGAGCAGTGACATCTCCAACCAGACCAGGTTGCTCAGAGCCCCATCCAACTTGGCCTTGAATGTTTCCAGGGATGTGGGAATCCACCACCTCTCTGGGCAACCTGTGCCAGTGTTCCACCACCCTAATTTAAAAAAAAAAATGTTCCTTATATCTAATCTAAATCTACCCTCTTTCAGTCTAAAATCATTATCCCTTATCTTATCGCAACAGGCCCTGCTAAAAGTTTGTCCCCGACTGTCTTATAAGCCTCTTCTAAGTACTGAAAGGCCATAATAAAGTCCCTGTCTTCTCCAGGCCGAACAGTGCCAACTCTCTCAGCCTGTCCTCATAGGAGAGGTGCTTCAGCCCTCTGATCATCTTCGTGGCCCTCCTCTGGACCCTCTCCAACTGGTCCATGCCCTTCTTATGTTGGGGGTGCTCCAGCCAGAGCTGGGACTCCAGGTGGGGTCTCACCAGGGCAGAGTAGAGGGGCAGAATCACCTCCCTCGACCTGCTGGCCACACTCCTCTTGATGCAGCCCAGGATGTGGTTGGCCTTCTGGGCTGTGAGTGTGCAATGATGTATGATTTCAGGATCATAGATGATGCTGAGGTGCTTTAAAATGTATTTATGTATCTCTTTAAAACGAATAATTCCAGTAAATTGAAAACGTCAGAAGCTTAAGTAGAACATGAAATATGTTCTCTCTATTCAGTATGCCTTCAGCAAAAGGGTTGGCTGTATAGTTTAAGTGACTTTGATTGCTATAAAGGGAGGAAAAAGGATATGAAAGTAAGGGTTGACCTTTTGGGCAAGTCTGTGACAGTGGTACGTAACAAAAAAGAGTAGACTTACTTAGAATAGTGTTGTATTCCACCCACAGATGCTGCAGTGCTGAGCTACCAATATTTGTAATGTAATTTAATTAATTTGATTTTATGTAGTTGAATTAACAGAATAGGCAAATGGGAAAAAATCAGTAAATAAACGAATTTTAAAAGATTGAGAAATACAGTATTGGAAAGGAAAATTATTATACTCATTTTATGAGAAACTTAGTACTTCACAATGTCCTGATACTATAAAATGGTGCTATGCAAAATTCAGTTATCCTGTTTCCAAGTAACAATTACCAAGTTCAAACCCTCTGAACTGGGAGGCATTATTTATATGAATTATTATTCAGATAATGGTTTTGAGACTAGCATTCATTATAAGTTTCTAATTTGTAGCTTGTACTAGTCTTAAAAGCACATGGAAAACATGAAGGAACTAAGTGGAACTAAAGTTACCTTGACAGTGAAATGATAAAATGCATAGTCATGTCACCTGTGTGCATATCGAGCAAATGTCATCTTTATTTTTAAGTCCTGAAGGAATTAGTGCTCAGGTATTAACAGAAGATATGTCTATGTTAATTATCCCCACAACATAGTGTGGGCATTATAGATCAGAATGTACTGATCTACAGTAGGATCAAGGTAGGGGATGTGGAAATTCACACATTCATTCTGTGAACTCCTTCTCCATGCTAAAGCAGCTTCTGTTTATCTATTGCTGCTCTTCATGCTGATTTTGCAGATCGAATTCTGCTTTTACTTGCACAGGCTTTTGGCTTATGCTGTTATTGACTATCCTGAAGTCTTAATTACTCTTCAGGGATGTTGTGCAGGGTTTCTCAAGGCATTATCATACTACAACATCTTCATAGTTGGAGATGAGACAGAAAAGGGGGGAAAATGCCTTTAACTCTGGGGTGTTGGGCTGCATCAAGAGGAGCGTGGCCAGCAGGTCGAGGGAGGTGATTCTGCCCCTCTACTCTGCCCTGGTGAGACCCCACCTGGAGTACTGCGTCCAGTTCTGGAGCCCCCAACATAAGAAGGACATGGACCAGTTGGAGAGGGTCCAGAGGAGGGCCACAAAGATGATCAGAGGACTGGAGCACCTCTCATATGAGGCCAGGCTGAGACAGTTGGGGCTGTTCAGCCTGGGGAAGAGGAGGCTCCGGGGAGACCTGATAGCAGTCTTCCAGTACCTCAAGGGGGCCTACAGGAAAGATGGGGAGAGGCTGTTCAGTAGGGCCTGTTGTGACAGGGCAAGGGGTAGTGGTTTCAAAATAGAGGGAGGTAGATTTAGATTGGACATTAGGAAAGATTTTTTTACAATGAGGGTGGTAGAACACTGGCACAGGTTGCCCAGAGAGGTGGTGGAAGCCCCATCCCTGGAAATGTTTGAGGCCAGGCTGGATGAGGCTCTGAGCAATGTGATCTAGTTGAAGATGTCCCTGCTCCTTGCAGGGGTGTTGAACTAGATGGCCTTTAAAGGCCCCTTCCAACTCTAACCATTCTATGATTATGACTCTATTACAAGCTTGTATAAATGCCATGTGCATTAAAAAATGAAAAGTGTTCTCAGCCTTGTTTTGTACTAATCATCAAGAGAATAAAAACATTTCACAAGAAAGCACGTTAAATATGTTTGTTCTTATTTGCAGACACCATGCTTCAGCTTTGCTAGCGTCATATTTAATATGCTCCCAAGGCTGAACATCGTAAAATTCTACATATTTTTCTTGCCCATGCTTTGCATTTGTTTCAGTAACTGTAATGCCGTGAGTTGTCAGGTGCCTCTCACTGTGCCTTAGTCAGAAGACTTTTGGCTTGATGTCAGAATACATAGAGATATTAAAACTCATTTAAAGGTTCATTTCATCCTAAAATAGGTGTTTAAGAAAGGTTGAATGAGTCACATTATTGACTAAATAGTCAATAATTATTGATTATTAAGAGACTAAAATAAGTATGTTAGAAGGTTATCATTAAGCAGTCACTGGACTCAGTAGTACCAGGAAATGTTCTGAGGCACTGTAGCTCAGTCATCTGTACAGCTGGTTGGTAGAACAGTTGCTGGCACAGATTTTGGCCTGTGCACAATTCAGGAGTTAGCAAGATACTGTTTCTGGTAGACACTTTGGACGTGACCAGCCTGTTCAGGAGGCTGAAAGGTAAATAATGTCAATCCAAACTGTTCTTTGCAAGTTGGCCTCTGTGTCAGAGGGCAGTCCTTGGGATATCTATTAGTAGATACACAGTCTGAACTTCAGGTGAGATTTGATCCCTTATTTGCACATTAAGAAGAATTAAACTTTGGGAAGGAAAACATTGTCTCTCTTCAAACTCCAGGAGCAATCTCAGAACTTTTTTAACTGATTTTCCAGCTTTCCTTCCATGTAAACATCACATAGATGCTTGCTTTAAATGCCTACCAATAGCTAGATGCTGCAGCATTTTTGTTAAGGATGCCGATGATAGATGGTGAGGAAGTACTACTTACACATCTGAATTCACTCATACCTTTTCTTATTAGAAGTAGATGGCGAACATTAATTAGTAAGATTTAGGAAGAAGTACAGGAGTCTCAGTGTCCTTGCTTTGTATCTTCTCATGGAACAATTCCATGTCAATTTTTTTTTTTTAATAATGTATACAAATAGGTACCAATTGGACTGAGTGAATACAGTTTTAAAATATAATTACATAGAGGGCTTTAGCATTTAAAAAAAAGAGAGAGAGAGATTCAAGTTACATGTTCCAGTTGCAGAAATCAGTATATGACGTTAAAGCAGACAAAAATGTCTCTCCCTCAAACCCCATTTGGTAACAGAACTAATAACCCTAGCAACTCTTGGGAACTAAAACACATTAAGAGCTCTTCAGCTCTGAAACAGGAAACCTCAAAGAGAAGGGTTCCCAATAGAAAACTACATAGTAAATATTGTCAGTGCAGAGAAGACTAGCCAGCACTTTAGCTTTCTCATACAAATACCACAAACTGAAAGAAACTGAGACATATTTTAAAGTGTTTTTCTCCCAGATAGGAATGTCAATATTTTATAACACATATAAACACATAATACAATATTTTGTAACACATACATAGTGTACTAACCTCACACCAAAAGTGGATCAATCAGTCCTTTCTGTGCTGTATGGTTTAATGCCTCGGAGCTCTTCAGTGCAGTTTATTTTTTGCCTTCAGCAGTATACATGCTCAGTAGCTGTTAGCCTTTTCAGTGTTTGACATGACTTAGTATGTGCTGCCCTCGTTTCACTCATTGATTACTACATTTTGTAGTCTGATGATGTTTCACTGTGTAATGTGCTTGATACAATTTGTTCTCAGGCCTTTTTTTTTTTTGTGAATCACTGTGCAAGCAGCAGATTGTCACGCAAAATATCTTGTGTGCTGAGGGATCAGCTGCAGCACTGTTCCACAGCCCCAGAAGGAGCCATCCCACTTGGATGTAGGTCTCCATAATAAGCTTGGTTTTCCAGGTCAGAGTTTGGGAACTGCTGCTTTAGATGGTGCATTGCTTCCAAATGGCAATTTGAGTGACGTTTACAACAAACATTTACTTACGTTTCCTCCTGATTATAACCCGAAAGGTCTCTTCTGTGCAATTGGTATCCTTCCAAGAGTTCAAAGACCTTCATGTGAAATAAAAGGGATAGAACTCTAGGTGCTGTAAACTGAGGCACTTCAGGTTTTCAGATGCAGGATACTACACAACACAATGTTGTATTTAAGTAAGGTGAATTTCCTTGGTGCAGGTTGTTAACCTTTTATCTGTATTATGATCTGAGTGACAAAATGTTCTCTTATGCCTCCTCAGGGAGGTATTACCATTGAGTTGTGTAGCCCTAAAACTTGCCTGTGGATCCAGATTTTCTCTTAAAAAAGCCCTCTCAGCTAATATAAAGCAGCTTAGATGAACAGAGACTTAAGGGGGTGAAAGTCATAGTATCTGGAGGAGGAGATACAAATGCTCAGTATTGTGTTGAAGTGCTGTTACCTGTCCAGACCAGAGAAACACAGTATAGTTGTTTGCCACAATAGTCTGAGGATTCAGACACCTTTCATCCCACTTTTGACTTTACCAGAATTTTTATTTGGAATGACAAGATGCGCTATAAAATCCTCAATCCCAAGCTACATATTCAGGCTCAGTACAGGGTGCAAATTGTCTAACACTGGAGTTCATTAATTCCATCAATCTTAGCTGAAGATTTTCCTCAGTAAGTCAGGAGAAAAGCCCTGGGAGCTGCACACCAGTAGGAGATGAGGCACCAGTATATGCTTGGGCGTTTCAGCTGGTAAGTCTGTCCTGGAGTTAGACCTCATCTAAAAATGATTGCTTGAAGTGCTTACACATGTCTTTTGAATAGTGTTTGAGTGGCTGGGCATTTGTCCATAAATCAATGTTTCTGTGGTTAAATCCCAAAGTCCAATTTTCCAAGACAAGGTTTTAACCATCAGGGTACCAGCAGGAATGGTTTGTCGGTCTCCTCTTTCCCTCTCAGTGAAGTTACGTCATGAAGAATGCAAGAGTGATTCACTTATGTGTGAACCCTCTGAGGTTCTGTGCTTTTCACAGGGGCTGCATAATGTGAAATATAGGAAAAGACCTTAGACCTTTATGCTTCTTTCTCAAAGCTACAGGCCTGTTCTTTCTCTGTAGCCCAAATACATATCCGCTTTAGGAACTGTGGTGTTTGAACACAGGAGTATGAAGTACCCACATTTCATCTTACGGATGTTGTAGCATCATAAAGATTAAGGAGAACCAAATGTGATTGCATATCTCCTCCAAGAAAAACCAAGGTGTGGCATCATTAAGCAAAGCTCAATAGCTCATTTATCAGAAGAACAAGATAAGAGACCCTGATTACAAGAACTATCCAAGGTAATTCTTGCAGAATTATTTAATGGGAGTATGGCACTAACTACCTGCTAGTCATGAAAAGCCAAGGACTGAGAGAACTGGTGCTACCCAAAGATAGAGTGAGAGACCTAATTTGTGAGGCATGTTGGTACACTAAAGATCTGATCAAAAATTATTGTTTCTGTAGTTTTTTAACCTTCATTGATATGTGACTATGATACTATTACTGGTATGCAGTCCAGCTCCTCAGGAACTGAATATCCAGCTGCAGTGTTGCATCCTGCATTGTAAGATACAGAGATGTAAATCACTGTGCCATTTGCCTCAAATTTGGACTTATTTTTCAAATAAGCTTTAGGTAATTGGTCTTGAAAGGGACCTGAGCTTTTTCCTATTAAAATGGAAGTTAAAACATTCCTTAGACTTGTTAGAATAAAGCCTCCCATGGACTAAGTATTATTCTATAATAACAGAGCAGTTCAGAAATATCTGAAATAGTTAATTTCTACAGGGGTATAAATATATGATTTTCAGAAATAAAAAGAAATGGGTAAAATGCTGTACACTCCTTTACAGGAAACACAAATGAGAATCTGAAGACAATTCCCATGCTGTGTGGATTACAATGCTCTCTTCTCTTTTTTTCTTTTTTTTTTTTTTTAATTTTCAGTGAGAGCCTCAGTCACTGAGGCTAGAATCTTCTTAACTGCTGTATGTGCTCAGATCCTTGTGCCATTTCTGTCAGTAGGGTATTAGTGAAAACACAAGCTGGAGAGGCATAAATACTGTTCCTGGTGATTTTCATGCAATCAAGGAATCTATTCATCTAGAAGTTTTCAGGATCAACACATAATGTTGAAAAATGCAGAATGAAAAACTGTGTAAATACTTTTGAATAGGAGCAAATAAAAGTATAAGATTTTCTATTACTACTAGAGAAATGTAAGTTTTTGGTAATCAAGGGAAAGTGTTTTACAAATTGGTACAGCAATATAGGTGAACTATAATAAACAAAAACAGCAGTTTGAAACTGAAGTAGGTAGATCCAGCCTGGAGGAAGATAAAAAATGTCCATTTGCTTTTAGTAGTGGTATTTAAAGTCATCACTAATGATCTCATCAACATTGTGGCAAAGGAACCAAAGTTCTGAGGTTTCTGGGATTAACAGCATAATTTATTGGTTTTTCTTTAATTTAAATAACAGGACATCACCAAACCTGTAGTTGTATAATTAAGTGGAGAGATATTACAACTGCTTGAAAATAATTTAAATTAGATCCTGGGAATATCAGAATAAAACAAAAAATAATTTTGAAAACTTTTCTCGTTCATTTCACAACCCATTTTGGTGATTCCTACCACAACTTATTCTTGTAAGGTATTTTATTCCTTTAGGTAGTATTTCCAACAACCTCTAAAATGATGTGCATTCCGCCTTTGAAATAGATGGCATAAGGTGTTTCACATGAATCCTAACTCTTTGCAAGGTACAGCAGTTTTAATGGTGCCCGTATGGGAACACTCAGGCGAGTACTGAACAGAAGTGGTACGTGCCCATACAATCTTTTGACACCCACCAATAGCTGAAATGGACCCAAGGCAAACTTAATTAAGAAATAAGGCACCTGTGCTTAACTGTGAGCTTGAACACGTTACCAAAGGAGGTGATGTTTTTGTTTGTTACCTGTGGTTCTCCCAGGAAGACTGGATGTTTTGTTCTTAAACCGCACAATGTCTGTTGATACCGGGGTTATCCTGGTTGATTTTTCAGATATTTAGGATTTTAAAAGTCTGCTTGAAATCATCACAGTTCTCTCTGACATACACGCACACACAAACAGTACTTGTTAAAAGAGTGGTGACAAGGTTGGGTCTGCTTTTTGTGTGCTGGGAGAGGTTCTGGACTGACCATGTACCTAGTCAGTGCACTCACTCCACTGTGCTAGATCCCAGCCCCATTTGAATCTATGGACTGTATTCCTGACTGCAGTGGGGCCAGAAATTCATCCACCCTCTCAAGCTGTAGTACTGTATTAATGGTGCTTCTTTTTCTCACACCTGCTTGATGCACAGGCCAGGAAGAGGGAAGAGAAAGCAGGCATGCTAGAAGCACCTCACTGTGACTGTCTTTAAGGGAATTGCAAGCTGCCGGTACCGCCAGCACCTGTAAGCTTCACAGCTCTGCTGACTTCCAGCCCCACAGTCATCAGGCAGACCTAAAGAGCTGAACTCTTTTTCTTTTTTTTTTTCCATAAAGAAAAGATAGATTTTTGAAAACACATTCCGTGTGTTTTGAAAACAAATTCTGTGTCGTATAGTGAGTTTCATTGTGAGAATTCACGCCTGATAAACATCCTATTAACAGTTGAACTGGAAATGAAGGCAGCTGGTATGGCATCTGCTGGCTCTGCAGCAGGTGTATAGGTTTGACAGATGGAGGAGCACGAGGATGGTCTGTCGTGTTAGCCTGGCCTCCTTCGTCCCATCCATTGCATTTTGAGGTGTCCCGCAGAGCGCTAGAGGTCACAGCAGCCCTCAGTGTGACTGCGGAGCGCATGGTTTGCTGGGCACAGCGCTTTCCGCGGGCCAGCTGTATTGATGTAACCTCCGCCAGCAATTTTTTGTGTGAATGAGGTACCAGTGTGTTTTGTTTTAAAGAGAGCTTCCAGAAGTAAGGCTAGCCTCGAATTAACACTTCTTTCCTGCAGCTTCTCTGCCTGGAAGCTTCTTTCTCTGTGTCAGCGGGAAGGGAGGGCCACGCTGTGACCCCGTCCGAGGGGGTGAAGATGCGCAGGCAGAGGGGCCTGGCAGGGAGAGCTGCCCGGAGGCTGCGGCCGCCGGGAGAGATGCTTTCCGCCCGGCTGCAGCAGCCGCTTCTCCTCTCGGCGCTCCCTCCGGCTGGGGTAGGGGAGAGCGAGGGGTTCGGGCGAGACCACCGCCGTGGGCTCGCCGGACGGGCGGCCGGACCGCGGCAGGCGGTGCGAGGCTCGGCCCCGCAGCCGGTTCCGACTGCCCCCGCCCGCCGGGGCTCGGCGGCCCCGCTCCCGGGGACGGGCACGGCTGCCCGCGGGCCCGCCCGCCGCCGCCCGGCCCCTCCGCCCGCCGGGGCGGTGGTAGGTTCCCGCTGTGCCTGCCAGCCCATAAAGGGAGGCGGCGGGGGCCGGGCGGGGGGCAGCGGCCGGCGGCGATGATGGAGCAACCGGCGGTGATGGAGCAGCCGGTGCAGACGGAGACGTGGAAGGCGCAGAGCCTGGAGGAGCTGATCCGCATCCTCCACCGGCTGTTCGCCGAGGACAAAGTCAGCGTGGAGGAGGTGCAGGCGCTGATGGAGTCCTACGAAAGCAATCCCGACGAGTGGCTGCGCTACGCCAAATTCGACCAGTACAGGTAGGAAGCGGGGAAGACACCCTCCCAACCTCCCCCGGCGACGCCCTCATCACCGTGCCGGCGGAGCAGGGAGGGGGGAACCCCCTACTCGACCTGGCTGATGGGGTGAGGGGCGGCGAGGCGAGGCGGGCCCCCCGGCTACCGTACCCCCCCGGCGGCGGGGCCGGCCCATCGGACGGCAGCCGGGGGACCGCCGGTGCCGCTGGGTCCCGGCGGAAAAAAAACAACAAACCTACGGAGGACACAGAAACGCCGGAGTAATGCAGGTCGAGGCTTTTTGCCACTTGCCAGGAGGAAGGAAAAATACCTGGGTGGGTTTGGAGTCGCTCCCGTTTCGCGAACAACTGGGGGGTTTTTTTGTTTGTTTTTTTTTTTTTTTTTATTTTGGCCAACCAGACCTGCTGTACAGAAATAACAGCACTTGAAAAGTTCAGTCAAATGCCAGCATTGATTGCTTGTGTTCTGATATCATAGCAGAAATATGTCTACCTGATATACACACAAATTGTCGATGCAGTGAGAGGCAGCATATAGACATACGTGTTATGCTTTGAAAATAATTCACTATGAGCATCCTATCTTGATTAAAATAGTGGTTTGATGGGGAAACTAATTTAAAAAACCCATTCAGCTGACATCAGTGCACTCTCTGTCCCTGCTTGCATCTTTTAGATGAGAGTGAGGCATCCTATCATCGGCATAAATATTTGCTTTACTTGGAAAAGTGTGGATAGGCATAACTAAAGATAAAAAAAAATCCAGGAGGTCCCACTGGGTTGCTTGCACCGCAACAGCTAGAAGCACTGGCCCCAGATCAGAAAAGCCTCAGCATGGAAAGTAATGTATGGAGCAAAATCCCAGCACTTTCCCTAGTGAACTTTTCAGCAGGAGGAGATGAGCAGCAGCTCCGGGGAGGCTTGCAGGAGAGTACAGGGAGACCAACATAAGATGTTATTGAAGATGTTTTCAAGCCTTGAGAGCAAATCAGTCTAGAACACAAGTATCAACAAAACGTCTTTAGGAGCAAGTTTATGGTGTGCCACCTGTAACTTTGCACAAGGGAAAATATCTTTAAGAAATCTTGCTGTGATAGACTTTGTTTAGAAGTAGGTGCTGGCAGAAATTACCCCACAGGTGTTTTCTACACACAAAAATGCTGCAGTACAAGACATAGAACTTTAAGGAACAGAGTAGGAAAACCGTGTATGGAAAGCCTGACATCTTATTTCTTTTGTTTTTTGGCTCTGTACAAATGAGTGCTGCATAACAGAAGGAGAGCCAAGAATATCTGAAAAGGAACTGCAGGAGAATGTAACCATGTATTTTTCTTGTTTCATTGCAGTCCTCTGTTTCTAATTATAAGCCAGCTGCTGAAGTGACTTCATTCAATAACTATTTTGATTTGATCCTGTCTACCACACTAGTCTCAGGCTCACAGTTCCCAGACTCCAATCATCTATGTAATTCAAAAGCAATATGATTATAAAATATTAAATATGTCCATTTCTTTTTTCTTCTCAGAAAAAGAACTCTTACAAAAAAAAAAAAGCTTAAATTTTTTTTCCAGGTAAAACTTGGCTTTCAAGAAAAAGATGAAAAAGGATTTTTATATGTTGCAACCTTCCTTCATAAACTAGTTTGTAAAATTTTGTCTTTTATAGGCACATCAGTATAGTAAAAAGCAAACACTTTGTATTTCAGGTATACAAGAAATCTTGTGGACAGTGGAAATGGAAAGTTCAACTTGATGATCTTGTGCTGGGGTGAAGGGCATGGCAGGTTTGTATCCAAAGACTATGGTTTTAGCAAACAGATATAAAACCACTCTATCTTTCACCATCATACAAAAATACACAAATAATCAGCCCTATGTGAACTACCAGAAGGTCACTGGAAACTAAGCTGTGCAGAGCTCCTATTGGCATAGCAGTCCTGAATATTTGCTATATCTTTTGCAAGTTTGTGCCTTGTGGACATTTTTTAGAGCACTCTTAAAAATGCTCTGTTTTTCTACCAAATCTAAGCTTCCCTTCTGCCAGAAGAAGATTTCAGTCGCAGAGATACAACCTGTCCTGTGGGCAGGACAGGTCAAACAGACCCTGCCCAACCTCTCCCATACAATGCACCCATACAATATTTGCTTGCAGAAGCAGGACTTGGTGCAGTTTAAATAGTCTTTGCTCTCTCATGGTGTTTAAATCCCACCTTTGTGATAAGATGAAAAAAGTAGGTTTGGGTTAGGACTGCAGGCTGTGAGGAGGGAGCCCATTTCCAGGAGTACTTGGCTTTCTTTAGGTTCACACAACCCATCTCTTTTAAGGGACCACACTGCCTCTGTGGCTTCTGTGGATGCAGACTGCACGCTGGGTTGTGTAGTCCCTACAAACATGAGGGCAGGATCTGTCCCTGGGAGAGTCTTTCACAAAATATCAGCCAAAGCAAAATACAGAATAACAAAACGTGTTTTGCCTGGTTATTCTCACATACAAATTGAAAACCCGAGGAGATGTCAGAGCTGGTTTTTTGTTTGTTTTAATTAAGTGTGCAATTAAATATTTGCAGTATTCTCTAGGGAATGCCATGATGTTATACTCAGAGGGATACAGGAACCAAGCCCACCACCTCTACTCCTTCCAGGCTATTCAGACAAAGCCTGTAATTTATGTCAAACTGTGTTTGAGTTGGATGAGCATTTGCTAGAGCGTGACTGAGACCACAAGTTGTTTTTCCTTCCTACATGAGGAGGATCAGATTGTTCTCATGGCTTGTGGAAGGACTGTGACAACGTGGCATTTGTGAACTGTTCTGTGCCTGAAGCAAGCTCTGCTCTCTTGGCATCTCAGTTAGTAAGAAACTCTGACATTTCTTTACTGAAAACAGCAACATACAAGTACCAAGCTTTTGACTGAAACTCATTAGCACCGTACTTCTGGGATGGTCAAATTCACCCTTCTCCTTCACCCCTGATGAGTGGCGAACTCTCCCTTTGTCATAATCTCCTTGACTTCTGAAACAGTTAGTCCTCTATTTAAAAAAAAAACCCAAAAACAAACAAACAAAAAAAACCCACAAAAGCAACAAAAACTAAACTACATATCTAGCCCATGCGTTTCGCGATGTAATAATTAAAACATACTTTGGAGGAAGGAGACAGATATAGCAAGCAGAGAAATCATATCAGATCCTGCTGTTTTGCTCATGTTTTGCCAAATTGGTGAAATTAACAGTTTACTGTGGCTGGTAGTACTTAGTACTATCAGAGTGAGAAGTATAGCATTTTTTTCTTCAACAAATGGCTCTGCACCCCAGCTGTAAAGAGGTCATAGAAATTAAGCAGAAGTAGCTCATTTCTTCCATGTTTCGGGAGTGAGCATGGTGGATCTGCAAATATCAGGTGTCCTTGCAAGTTAATACCAGCTTCTGCCTGGGGTCACTGTGGAAAGTGCAGTTTTGTTTCTTGGCCCACAAGAGTTTTGGTGTTGTGGAGAATTTTTCTGTCCTCTTCCCTCCCTCTGACTTCCTTTGTATTTCTCTGTGGCAAATTGATCAATATCTGACTCTTCTCCAAGTCCTGCTGTATGGGAGCTTATCCCAGTGCACTTCTAAAGTAGCGGGTTTAAGTAGGCATACCTTAGGCACTGTGAATCTTTTTCTCCTAAGACTTTTGTGCAATGGCATTTCATTCTAGGGCTCTATCCAGACACAATATGCTATGCTGTCTTTCCTGTTTGCTGTATTGAAATTAAATCTGTAGATCGCACTGAGTTTGGTTATTCTTTTTACGTATATAGCAGCATCCATGATCACACTGACTCACACTGCTTTATGAAGATCCTCCAGGGAAATCTAAAGGAGACTCTGTTTGAATGGCCTGAGAAAAAAGGGAATGGTGAAATGACTAAGAAATCAGAACGCGTTTTGAGGGAAAATCAATGTGCCTACATTAATGGTAAGCTATTAAGCTTGTTTTGACAACTGCCCATCCATGAGTATTATTCCTAACAGAAGAGTTCATCTGCTCATCTGTTCATCTTTAACAGTGTAATACTAACAGCTCTATGCATGGTTTAAGAATGTGGCTTTCTAGATTCTGCACAAACCTGGATTTAGATTCAGTAAAACAAACAACAAAAGAATGTCCTTTTGACTCACTCTTAAGACGTTGCAGCACTTGCTTAATACTTAAATATGCTGAGTATCTCCTCTAGATCAAGAAGCCTTCAGCATTGTGTCCTAGTGACTATCTGAAATTGCTTGTAAAAATAGAACTTAAATAGTATTTTGTGAGAAATAAGGGAACCAAAGTTTGGATAGCTTAAGCACCTTGAATTATTTTTTTTTTCCAAATAATTATTTTGGTCAGTCACAGAAATCCTAGGTCAAAAATGTAAAAGCTGTCTATGGAATACGTTGACCAGCCAGGAGCAGAGGCCTCCTCAGTGCTACTTCTTGTCCAAATCAACACAAGACTGTAGAGCTAAAGTGCAGAATTGAAATGCTCGAGTCTATCCAATCTACCAAAAAAATGCCTGATCCACAGATGCTGAGAAATGACTAAATCTCCCCCAGGAAGGCTCCCTAGGTACTGAAATCCATGCCATTACATGTCTGTAACTATTACCATCTTGTGCTACGCTGGAAGCCATCCTGGTGTGGCCAGCTGGGTGTAACGTATCCTGATGCTATGAAAGACATTGCACATCACGCTGAACAGCGCTAAGTTCAGCAGAACAAAGGGAAAGCACCAGAGAAGGGGGCCATCTGCCTTTTATGTGAGGAGTTAAAAACTGGAGTAGACGCCTTGTGAGGCTGAGCATGGGGACACCCCAGCTGGAGGAAGTCTCATGTTGGGTTATAGACTAAGCCAGGGCATTAGGGAAAAAAAAGACTAGTGTCCTGCAGCCCTCTGTTGAAGGTATGCCACACTAAGCAAAACCACAAAATCTGTAGGGCAGGAAGTGCAAGAAGAAGCTTGACATGTCTGCTGATGCTCCCATGCCAGGGATGTGTGTTCCCAGACTCAGTCAGGTTTTCCTACCTGTGCGGTACTTTGCGATACAAGCAATTGCACCCTGTGTGCATCTGATCCAAAGCTTCCTTGGTTGTTTTAAACAAATTTGGTATCCACTACTCTGAGGCAGTTTGGGTCTCTGCCATGTTTCGTAACAGATGTTTTGGTTTAAAATAAATGGGTAAAACAAGTAGAAGGAAAACACTGGCAATGTGTTGATTGCCCTAACTACTTCAGTAGTGAGTGACGTTCATGTTTCTGTTGTGTGCTTTTTGATTGCTCTCGTACTTTATTCTCAAGGTTAGAATCCACTAAACAGAGTTTATTTGAGTGTCCCATTAGATGAGCACAAGTTTAGGACTTTTTTCCCTCTACGCCCTCTATTTAAATAAACTATGGTAATGACACTTAGGGCTTACACTTCAGATGTATCAGAGTTAAGAGTGTACTCATGATTCTCAGAGTATCGTGCCGATGTTGCACAATGCAGGTCTGGGTATTATATAACATATTAATTAATTCAAGTACAAAGGCCTGAGTTGTTTTTACGGCAGGGTCATAAATTTAAATTCAAGGTCTCTTTCAACTAACTCAAAAAGTTCACTTTAGTGTAGAATGGAAATGGTTTGTTTCATGGAAGTGATTCTTCATACCCTACATTTTTATGTAATACCTTTATTTCTACTCCACCATTGCAGAAAGTGCCATTACTTCATCAGTCACCACACAACAGACAGTGCCTTGTTTTATTATGTGTTTGATTATGCTTACTATTCAGTTAAGGTTGGAAGTACGCCAGTCACTACTGATTTGTCACCTAGGTGAAAAGAGCAGACAAATAAAAAGCCTATTCTCCAAACTAACAAATAGAAAGGATTAATTACAAAACAGATGCCTGCAGTAGAAGAGTACTATATCTCTGCCCGTTAGTCCCTGCCCCAAACACATGTAGCTGACCTTTGATGTGACTGATATCCTTGTTACTGGGCTGAGAATTACTAATACAAAGCCTTTTTCCCTGTAAAAATGTCTTGCTAATTTTTAGAAACACAAACCTTCCTGCTTCTGGAGCATCTATAACAACAGTATCTCCTAGGAGAGTAAATAACCTTGAAGTCCTTTGGGAATGATAGCTAGAAAGTTATTGACAGCATGGCCTTCCTTCATTTCTCTGGATTTCTATTGGCCTTTATCTTGTAGCAGATAGTCCAGAAGTCACACAAAGCGTGGAAGGCAATAAGATATTTTGAATTACCAGGGTATTTAGGAATCTGTGCTTGAGAGCAGCAGCCAAATTCCCTGTACCAAGTTACTTGTTGCCCATGAAAGTGCGGGCGTGCCTAACTGTCTTGCTTGTGAGTTTGGTTTAGAAAGCATTTTCCCAGGTGTCTGAGGTCTCATTAGATCTTCCCGCTAACACAACCTCTCATTTCATGCCCTTGCTGATGTTAGACTCCATTGGCCTGCACCGTGTGGAGAACATAAGCCACACAGAGTCTGCCGTTAGCCTGCATTTGTACAGCCCACCCTTCGACAGCTGTAACACCTTTGATCAGAGGACCGGACACAAGCACAAAGTCAAGATGACCTTCTACAGCCAGTTCGGAGAGAGGACTCTCTGCGTAAGTACAAGACAGCACACTTACCGCCCACCCCTGGGCTCCGAGCCCTCAGCCCCCACGGGGACGGGCAGGAGGGGCTGCCCTCTTGCCTGCGTAGGGCAGAGCATGGGTGACCCAGGACAGGTGGGAGGTCCAGTAGCCCCACCTTTCCCAGAGCATGCCCGGCTAGGACCAGAATAAAACCTGCTTCCAAATACTACTCAGTTTGCCAACTCACACTTCCCTTGTGTGGAGTTCCCTGCTTTGTAGCTTGCCCGCCCTTCATCCGCCGGAGGTCAGTTCCGAGCAGGCAGGAGGATTGATGAGAATTTTGCTACTAGCTAAGCCTCCTCGGGCAGCAAACCATGGTGAAGGCAACCTAGTCAATGGAAAACTGTGAAGCAGCTACATTGTTTTGGCCAACTTAAGTCATGTGTAACATTTCCTGCCTAAACTGTTCTGCCAAAAAGCATCAGATTTCAGGTTTTAAACCATGCAGCTTGCAGTAAAGTGAAGAATTGTTTAATAAAGTTGATTTAATTCTTTGAAATCAGAACTTTGACACAGAAAGACTTGCACTGAGCATGAGAGTAGGCTGGTTGGCTGTTGTCTGCATTCTTGAGCAATGGCAAGAGATTTTATTCGGACAGGAAAGAAATATTAAGATCAGCGTTGGGGTACCAAGCTAGGACATCTGAGAGAGTTTAACAGGGTTTCTTTTAGTGCTCTTCCATGCATTGGGAAATATAACTACTTATGCAGGGAGAAAAGACAGATTCTTGATGTTTGGCCACAGAGGTTCAAAGACTGTTTAGTTTTATTAGATACAGAACACTTTCACCTTTCACTGAAGCCAGAAATTCAGTGCTCAGGAGTTTCCCGGAGTAAGCCTTTAGTAAGATCCAGTTAAAGTTTTATATAATCGAAAAGTACCATGTAAATTATTTCTTTGAAGCTTGTCATATTACATGATTACAACTTTACCAAACAGCTGAAACACAAACTTCGACCTTCCTAAGTTTGAAAGATCCTTGAGAAAACAAACTCAAATTTACAATTCAGATTTTAAAGGGAAATAAACATGAAAAAATGTTCAACAAAATTAACGCAAAAATTCAGTGTTTACTTGTTTTCTTTTTGGTTTAAGTGTTTATTGAATATGAAGTATGTAAGATAACAAGCAAGACTAGATGTTTCGTCTTGGACTATTTTCCTACCCTTGATCTGTAACCATCTGGCAGTGTTTGTACCTTTTGTGGGAAACTCGATCTGGCTTATAGGAGAGAGGTAAATTTTAATAATTGGGTCTTTTTCATGAGTTCCTGTAAATGGAATTCCAGTAAGGGGGAAGGTGGTAGCAAGTCTGGGCCATCCAGCTGCCTGAAATGACTTCATGCTCCAAAAACCTTCCTGTCTTAGTGAGGATTTCTGGACAGCTGAGTGGAAAATCAAACTTTCTTCTGCTTACCAGATCTCAAAAGGACATAGAAAACAGAGAGCTATAAGTTGAAAACACCAAGAGAGTTATGTAAAGTCTACTTGTGTATCTTTTATGAGTGAGAAGATCTGTCTGGCTCACATTCAGTGCTTCCTCTTTGTCTTGAATTTTTCTGCAGGTGAAGCACACAGGTGAATCCCTAGCGGCTTGTGGCCATGAGGAAGTTTTAATTAACTAAATCTCCAATAAATACGTAATAAGTAATATAGGGCCAGTAATTAAAAGTATGGAGTATGTCCAGCTGTGTAGTATGTCCATAGTACATACGTTACTTGCCCGTGGAAGTAACTGTTTACACAGTTCAGGTACAAACCATAAGAGTACCAATGTGAAAGTTCCCTGAAAACTGATTTTGTCTTGAGTGTCACAGCACATCATTTCCTTCAGAAAAAAAAAACAGGAATTTTTCAGTGGGACGTGGCTTCTCTTTTCACCCTGTATTCCAAGCTGGACTTTCAAGCTTTTTCTGTCCAAACAAAGTCAAACAGAGTTTTGGGGAGAAAAGATAGCCTGAAGGAGGAAGCAGTCCTCAGCTGTCCCTTCTGCTGTGGGCTTGCTTCTGGTCACACAGAGCCAATGGACAGGGTAGTTTTGTCAGGTGCACAGTGCCTTCTGTAAAACTGTCAAAGTAAATACACTAAGTATTTTAAGGTGCTGGTATTTTGGGAATAAAGGCCCATGCTGAGACCATGAAGTAGGTGGTGACTGTCTCTTTCCTTAAAACAGCAACCTCTCCTCTTTCCTTTTAGGCAACAGGAGTGCTGCAGGAGAACAACTGAGAAGCACCAGCACGTGTTTGCATGAAGACCTGCTGAATGTTTAAATATGGGGACAGAAGACTCACTCGGCTAAGGCCGACAGCCAGCTATATTTCTATACCTTGTACATAGAAGTACACTAGGGCAGCTTCCAGGCCGCCCGCAGTTCCCCCGAGCGAATGCCGACTGCGGGACACTAAGCTAACTAGTGCCGTAAACTACTTCAGAGGTTAGATGCCTTTTCTTAGGCTCCTGTCAGAATTAAGTAGTCTGTTTTCTGATTCTAGCCTCCTTTAATTCTACTTCTGATGCCACACTGAGAAGATCAGAAATAGGGTTTTTAAACATCATCTGACACTACTTAATATGCCTATGTGTATGTATGCTCCCAATGTAATTAAAAATTATATAAACTTCTAAGCTTCCAGTCACTTGTACCTATGGGTAGGATACTAGATACAACTAATAACAGCAGCTTTTTTTTTTTTTTTTTATTAAGCCTTTTAGGTTTTAATGCTCTTGGCCATTTTGATAGTTTTATGCATTTTTTACTTTTTTTTTTTTTTTACAATTTCATTTGTCAGATCTTGTTTTAAATAGGAGCAATGAAACGCTTCATGCACAATGATTTTTCAAAACTGATTGGGCAGAGATTTGGGTTTTTAATAAGATTAATCATACTTAATTCAGCTAATGTCCTTTCCAAAGTATTCTGTATAGCCACTGAAGAAGGTAACTGAAATAAAACTGAATTTGTGCACAGATTTAAAAGTTTTCAGCCTTTTTCTCCTGTTAATGAAAATATTAATTACACTTTGCCATAATCCACATTCCTCATGAACATCTAAGTCTTTTCCAAGCAATACACTATTAGAAAAGGCTTTTAAAAGTTGAAAGTATTTCAAATATGTGAAGAATCTTGATCCCAATTAAGTCAGTGGGAGTTCTGCCATGGAGTTCACTGGTGCTTAGTTTTATCCTCCAGATTTAGTTACAAGGAAAGAACTATCTTGAAAATAGTTAACGCTAATTAAACATATCAAAATGAGCAAAGCTGCCCACCCTGAGGCTATCCCATTCATTTAACGCAGCTAGTACGTAAGACAAATAGAGAACACGTAGCAAGTCTTATAGGTAGTCACCTGGTTACTCAGGCAGCAGTTTTTGTTTTAACAATGTCTTTTTTTGACAACTCACATATTTCCCTCCATATTGACAAGCCCAGAAAATATTTCCTTTGTGAGACCCTGTTTCCAGGGAGGCTGTGTCAAATTTTCAAAAAATGTTTGGGCAGCGTAACAGTTTTTAAATGAACCTATGCCCTTGGACTGCCATTACTCCTTGAGGGCCAGTGGGAAAGCAGTAGGTGCTTTGCAATATTTTTTTTTTTCTTTTTGGGAGATGGGGAGGAGGAAGAAAGGGAGCATGGAAGAAGAAGGGAAAAAAAAAGAAAATATAAAGCAGGCCTAAAGGTAAAAAGAACAGGGATAAGCACCAGCAGTAAGTGGGGACTATGTGCATGAGGTGGACCTGGAGGATATGCCGAAGAGGGGTCAAGGGAATGTGCAGCCCAAAACTGGAAGAAGAATTAGGAGCAATGACACCAGAGCCATAAAAATCCCCTGTGCTTTACCTGGGCTCCGGAACAACCCAGAGTTTAGTATGTTTCTTTCTCATTCACTGTTGCTGGTTTCAAATGGGAGCTAATTTTCTTCCCAGCAGCTGTTCAGTTTTGGATTTAGTATGGGATTTAGTGTCTGAAGAATGTTGATAATGCACTGATGTTATGACTTGTTGCTAGGAGACCAAGGACTTTTTACAGCTTCCCAGGTTTTCCTAATGAGGGGTGCAGGAATCTGGGAGGGATATAGCCAGTACCGTTGGTCCAAATTGGCCAAAGAAAGTATTCTGTACCATGAACATCATGCTCAGTATATAAGTGGGGACTGGCCAGTGAGCAGCTCTCTCTTACTCTTTCTGTGACTGCTTGGGATCGCTTCAAGACCGCTGTTGGTTCCGTTCTGTGGTTGCCGCTTAGGACACGTTGTATCTGTTGCCAGGGTGGTGAAAAATTGTGCACCGTTTGTTGTGTATATTTTACTATCCTTGTATTTTATAATTACTATAATTATTTATATATATAACTATCTCTTCCTTTGCTGACCTAGTAAATTGTCTTTATCTCAATCTATGAGTTTTCCTTTCTTCCCATTTCTCTCTTGCATCCTCCTGTGGAGGGTGAGCAAGCAGCTGTATGGCACTCAATGACCAACTGGAGTTAAACCACGACAACTATGAACCAATTCCTGAAAAATCTTCTCAAGCTAGATGTTGGGCTTGAGCATTGTAATTTGGCATGGCTTAAGTTATTGTGATAGTGTCATAGCACCAGAGATGAGCTGAAGTTGGTAGTCCAGCCACTCCGCTCCTGCAGGATCACCTAGCGCAGGTAGCTCAGGACTACATCCAGTTGGGTTTTGAGTATCTCCAAGGATGGAGGCATCATAGTCTCTCTGGGCAAACTCTTCCAGTGTTTGACCATCCTCACAGTAAAAGAGCCTTATCTTTAGACTAAATATCTTGTGTTTCTGTTTGCATCCACTGCCTCTTGTCCTCCTCCCACTTCTCACATGACATGAGCAGTTTCACTTAATGAACTTCAAATATAACATATTCATCATGCTTTTGCTTACTAGGTAAAATTAAAGGACAAACCAAACGGCTTGTACATCACAGGTTCAGCCAGCTCAGGAGAACTGGAAAGATCAGAGAAACAGCCAAGAAGCACAGCAGGGATGACAGCAGCCAGCTGTACCGAGATTCATTGATACAGAAACAAGCAGTACTCCAGCTAGCCACACACATGCCTATCAAGTAAGGCAGAGCAGATGTAAGCAGAAAAGATAACAGCTATCTACCCAAGTTGTTCCAAACACTGTTTAGCCATGATAAACTTGGTATCATGCATTGCAGAGAATAAAACAGGAATTTCAGTGTTTCAGAGCAAGGTACTTACCAGCCACTTAAGCCCACCACACCAGAAACATAAGGGGGTAGCCTGTCCAACATGAAGGGCACTAATACAGGAAAGCTCAAGATAAACGAATAATTGGGTCCAGAGTCCTTAGGACACATACCACCATTGCCACCTTTGCTACTTCCTAAGCACTAGCTATGCATCTTGTGCTCTGCATGGCACAAGCATACAGATAATATCTACAGAAAGCAATATTTAATCAATAAATATCCAGTGATATTATGAGAAATAGAGTCACTTTTTTCACTTAAACAAATACATTTAAATAACCTGTGCTGGCTTAAAACACTGAAACCAGTAAAAACAACATAGTTTTTGCACATCATTATGGCTCAACAGCCAAGGTATTAAACCTTCTAGGATATGAAAGTACTTGACCGTTGCGGTAGCGCTAACTGGTCAGTTGATGAGGTAGCAATATGCTGTAGGCTTACAATTAGCATTCATTGGGCAATGAACAGATGTTTAGTCTTTCATATGCTTTCATCTGGGAAGGTGCCACTGAGCGCTGTCACTGTAAGTTGAAGAGAGTTTAGCATTTACCTGGGTTATAGCTAAGATTCTTAAGTGGTAAGAGATACTGCCCTAAACCATTAATACTACTAAACCATTCAGGCTGGCAACAGCAGCCGGAACTCAGCCAAACTATATTTGGTGCTTTAACTAAGAGTTCAGAGGAGGAGCTTCAACAGAAAGACATAGGGAGGCAAAATAATGCCAGGAGTGGAGTGAACTGCAATTATTTACACGAATTCAGCAAATTGCAAGGGTTTGGTGGTTTTGTTGTTGTTTGGGAGAGCCATTATTAGAAATTTTTGCAAGAAGAGATGTTGTTTATCAGACAGATGTTTTACCTAGAAAGGCTCTGTACCAAAGGGTGCCAGGGAAGGCATATGCCATACGCAAGGTTAATACTGACAACAGGAATGGAAATGCTTTCCCTGACTGTGTGGCTCTGGCTGATGAGGACTAGATTCACAGAAGTTCAAGACATGTTCAGGGGGGTTCCACTTATGTGTAACCAGCAGGTGAGCAGCTCTTCTTCCCATGCTGAGGTGTGGGAGCTCTGAAGCCTCTAACAGGAATTGTTGCTGGGAGAGGGTCTCTTGCTGTGTAAACACAGTTTGTTAATATTCCTGCGGATAACTGAGTCTAGAGTTGCCTTCTGTTTAACTCACTACAAAATCTTAGTGTACACAGGTTGTTTCAATTTGTTATTTAAGTCTGGGTGACACTTTGTTAAGCCTCTTGATGTTTGAGCATTATTCATCTTTTTCTTTTGCTGATGTATAAGGGAACACAGCAGAATCAAAATACACCCTATATGTAACCCTGCTTTCATCATTTTTTTTCCCTAAACCACAAAGATACAAAATGTGCTATTCCCTAGCTAATCCTTACAGCTATTTTTTTCACACTCCTCTCATGGCCAAGAGAAAGCTGTGTTGCAAGAATAAGCCTTCCCAAGGTGAGAAGAGGTAACCTGCCTACAGTGACTCTGTTTGCGGCAACAAGCAGAGTGACGTGAAGCTCAGTACTTTTCAACCATACTACACATTCTGCTCCTGCCAGTTTAGCTCATGAAAGACTCAGCTGTCCTTAAATGTCAGAGAGTCTTGTGTTCCAGGCATGGGCAGAAGCTCCAGCCTCTCTGCCTGGTAAGGGAAGCAAAACCACCATGGACTAACTGTGCAGGCCTTCAAGACTAGTTCTGACCCTTGTAGTTTATATGAGCTTTAATCTATAATTAGATCTCAAATCTTCGAATTCTGTGGGTACTTTACACCGCATTGTATTTTTTCACAGATGAATGAGCCCCAAAACAGGGATAGACAAACTCTTCTAACCTAATTGATCATTCCTGGATGCTACATATAAAAGGTATGTGGGTTTTTTTATGAAATAATGAAACAGGTTATGTCTTTTCCAGACCTGTTTCCTCTTTGCTTTTACTCTCCAATTCACTACAAATCTTTGGTATAGAGAGATGAGTACACTATTTTCTCTGAAAGCCTGACTTCTCGAAAATGGAGATGTGCCTCCTTCCTGTCTCATTGTAGGTTCAGAGGAACACATAATGCTAAAACCAGCTCTGTTTGCACCTCATTTCCCGGTAGGAAAAAACCCACCCTTTTCTGAACCACAAAGGCAAAGTGTATATGCTGTTCACTGTCTTATGCTTTGGTTTATTTTTCATGTCCACTCTTCTCTTGGTTTCAGATTTATACTCTTTCAGAGCCCATCTTGCTCTCTCAGTTTACTTTAGCTAGCTGGCTGACCCGTGGCCAATGGCGCTGAAGAACATTTTAAAACATGATTAAAAGTGAATTAATGTATGTCTCAGGGGACGAAACTTTATTAGCTTGCTTCGTTAATTCATAATGATTAGAGAAACGACATAAGAGGATTGTATAGCACATGCTACTCTGATCTGGCCAGGTCCCTGAAATCCAGAGGAATCACAAAGCAAAAAATGAGCATTTGCACGAGCAAAACATGCTCCCTGACCAGAAAGCAAAACTTCTGCTCCAAAAGACAGCTACATCTTGTTCTCTGCTCCTACTCAGTATTCAGATTCAGACCGTCAATATCTTTGATTTTTCATTCTCCTTTGTTTTTTAAATCACATTGTGGACGCAAAGTGTTTGATTTTCTCTGTAAGTCACTGTCTCAGGAAGCCCTGAGAGCAGCACCCAGAAAAAAATGAACCTTTTCTTCTTTCCCTTGCCAAAAAAAAAAGATGCCCCTGCAACACATCATCTATTTGCAATCTGCACTTTGATCAAATAAGCATGCTGAAAAAGGTTTCTTCCATTTTTTCTATCTGCAGGCAGGCACAAAGCTTTGCCCTTAAGAGAAGAGCAAAGCAGCTGTGCAAGTGCTTGGAGCTAGGTGCAGAGACCTCCTGTCCATCACTCACTTCAAGGATGGCCCTGAAAGTGCGTGTCCTAAGCACAAGAACAGGCAATCCTGAGGAGCAGGAACAGCTCTGGAGATTAGAGAACTACTCTGTAAACTCTGAGGGTCTGTTGCCACTGCAAAGGCCAAGTTCATCTGAGGACTGGTTACATAGGGTTATAGAAGCCCTGGTTTGAACCTTACACTCAAGTACTGAAAAACCTGAGTGGCACTCCGACCTGTGGTGTATAACTATTGCTTTGTCGTAACTGAGGCTCTGAATGGGCCTGGGATTGCTGGTATGAGAGTCACAATGTTTTACACTGGTTGAAGCAATGGTTCTTATTTTAAGTCTTTACTGGGACTGAGCGCTTAATTCTGGTTACATTTATCACCCGAGACTTCACATTGTGGCCCTCCCTGAACATGGTTGCTTGTGAGTGAAAAGGTGCTCTCTCACTGCTTGAGAAAAGCTTTAACATCCAGTGTTTCATGTTGGCCGGGAGTGTCCAGAACTAGGGTCTCCAGACAAAAGGCAAGTGTGAGAGGAAAATCCTTTTCCCAGGTCATTGCATTAGTTAAAACAAGTAGCACACCCCTCTGCTTTTGCACTTCATTGCTCCATTGCAACATGAACTCAGATTAAAGAGATCCTACTTTGGGGTTCTGATATCTCAGAAAAATAAAACCCTTTGGTTAAGGTTTATGGTCTGATTTCTGACCTCTGCTCTTTTGGCACAAAGCACTTGAAAAAACAGCTTAAGTCATCTGCAGACTCCCCAAACTTAGAATTTTTATTAACACAGTGGTTAGGGCATTTTGCAGACCAGTGCAATATTCAAATTGTAAACTTTCGTAAACGAGGTAGGAAAAGTACGCAGGGTTCTCAATGAAAATGAAATGCGTAAGGTACAAGAACGTAAATTATTGTTACCTTCCTCCATGCAATGCAATGTGATTTCACTGGTGACATTCTTCCACGGATCGTGGAAGTATGTTATAGGTATTAGAGAATTAGATGCCGATGCACCAAATGAGCAAAATTATGGCTAAGTAATGTGTATACTCAGCAGTAACCTCAGCTGCTGCAGCATCCAAGCTCCTAAAAATATTTATTCCGACTGTATCAAGCCTGTGGTAGGTAAGTAACATTAAGTTCTTTAATAATAAGGGAATCAAGGCACAGTGAAACTGGTGAACTTCTGTCAGACAGGGCAAGTAGCTCTACAAGTGTTGCAAACACCATAGTCATTTCTAATCCATTTAGCTAGTCTGTATTTCTGTTGCTGCCTAAAATAACATCATCTTCCAAGGAGAACTAAAATATAAGGAGATTGAATGTTCTTATAGAGCATCTATAATTCATTTACCTTGCACTTTTACTGTAAGACTGAAGAGTTGAGCTAAGACTTAGACATATCTAATGCCCCTTTACAAGGAAAGCCCGCTCCCCAAGGAAATAACACTAGATATTTTGTAGTAGTCTTTGAGTCTGAAGTCACAATCATAACATTCAATAAAAGCATCTTTCATAATCAGAAAGTCCCAAACACTTGTACAGGTCTTTTGCACAGAGCTGAAAAGGATTCAAAATAAATGGAAAATTCTTTCCATAGACTCATACTAAAATAAAGGTGGGGTTCTGGAAACCAGTTTGCTCTAAAGAAAACAAAACCCAAATATTGACTTGCCTTTGGAATTCCCTCATTTGTACCTTTGCATCCTCTAGTAAGAGGATCCCAAGTAAATGAGTGAGTCACGGAGTCACAACAACATTAAATGCTTACGTTAATTATCGACCATTTCTTTTAAACAGTTGCTTCTCTGTTATTTGAATAGCTGTAAGGGATATCTCACTGTCATTTGAGAGAAATTAAGTGATTGCAAACGACTGCATGTTCAAAACACCACTAGCTTGGGCTTGCACACCTGTTGAGAGGCAGCTGCACTGTGTAACAGAGAGAATCCAAAGCTCAGGCCTTGCCACGGGCTGCAGGCTCTCTGGGCTTAACTGTGTGAAGACATTTGTACAGTTCAGTGAGGAACACTCATGGCCAAGACTCACCAGTGATGTAAACAGACAAGCCAAGCACTTGCTACCTCCAGCTATCCATCTGCCCATCCATTTTCCAAAGGCTGGAGACTCATAGCACGGTAAAGCTGCTTCCAAGCCACCACAGCCTGCAGCTTTGCATATTAAGGCACACTGAAATTGGTGCCAGATTTGTCACATGTGGAGCAGTAAATCACCAGAGTTCATGAGAAGCTACATGTACTTTTGGCTGCCCTTCGTGCAACGTGGAAAGGAAAGTGTGGCGGTCAGGTCACATTCAATAAACAGCGAAGCAGCAATCACTTCAACTGTCAGCTACCTCCTTCACATTTAGGATGGGAAGAAATAAAAAGTTTTGGTGCTGTACCAGATCTACACACTGACATGACAACTTGGAACTACTAGCTGTTGCTTTAGACCTCACCACAGGTGCTTTAACCTCGTTATTAAAGAAATACAGTGGCCAGAAGCAGCTTCAGCTTGCTCTTTCTCATGGCACTAATGAAAAGCAGAGGCACATTAAGTTAGCACATAGATACACCTACATATAAGTCCATGCGCTGGGTTCATGGAAGTGATCCCATGGTCAAATAAACAGAATTTAAATAGCTAAGTATGAGGAATCAGGCAGCAAAGAAGGAAAGAGCATGATCTTGGACCAAGTAGTCCTACTGGCAGTAATCATGAGCTTCTAAGACCAGTGTTGCCTACACAAACCAGATCTCAAATGAAATTTTTATAGAAATCTTCATTCAACTCACAGTCTTCTTAAGATCACATAAGATCTTGTCACATAAGATTCCCTTGAGGACACTGGGGAAAATGTTCCCTTAGAAAATATCTGGAACTATTGATTGGCGAAAGGGCAATGACTTAGCAGTTAAAAGCAGTGCTGATTTCTCAATGTTATTGCTACTCATGTTATTGTGATGCAAATAGTTTATACCAAACATTAAGAGTGCTGAGAAGAGATTTATTTTTGTTTAATAAGTACATGAAATCCCTATTAGGAGTCAAAGTACATGGCCTTGTCTACAAGGGTGGAGACATCATGTGTTACAGGAAGCAGTATCACCATCTCATTTGAATGAATCATGGGGATATCTGGACTTGTTCTCTTTTGCTGATTGATAGAGATATGGTGCAGCACACCCACCAGACCACTGCTCTGAGGTACATCCTGGGCTCCTAAATGCTTTTTGGGATGCTGCAGCTCTGTTGGCATTTCTCCTAAGCACAGACTCTTCACTAGCTATATGTGTGTTAACACAGGACTTCACAGGCCAGCTGCCTTCTCAGATGCCTTCTCAGATTCCTTCTCAGGTAACTTCTCAGTTTACCACTGACTCTTCCAGATTTGTCAGTCGTTTCCATGCATATACCCTTTGGCATTGGATTTCCGTATGAGGCTCGAGGAAGGTAAATGACCTACACATGATCATGACAGGGGGTCTTTGCGATAGGGTGGAATTTCTAACTAATTTTTATAACTCATAAATTAGTAAGAATAATGCCCCAGAGATTTATACAAAATAATTATTCCTTCTTTCCACAAGCATCATTAGACGAGGTAGCACAACTAGGAATGATGGACAAGTTTCAGGTACATACAACCTTTTCCTGCAGGGAGACAATAAGCACATTTCAGAAGAAGTTCGTGTTTAAGATGAGAACCTGCTGGTTTACAGGAAGGTTCTTGATGGAGTTGAGATTCTTTTATAGTTCCCTTCTGCCAAAGGCAATGAAATGTGATTTGCAAAAGAAGACAATGGCTAAGTTCAGAAAAGCTTTTCAGACAACGGCTTTTGTAATAAATTTTTAGTTTTACCATTGACTCCTATGGAAGTAGAACTCAATTCAGTGGTGTTGTTCTCTGTCTTAGCAATGTAATGGTGAGTTTTTGTGGCTGTGGGCTTGGAAAGGGCAGCACCAACTCTTTATACCTGTTAGGTCTCCTTCAGCGGAGACAGCTATCATTTATAAATTCCTGTGAACTCTCCTGGGTCGAACAGGAGACAGACTGTTCTTCCAAGAGATGCCTTGCACCAGAAGTGCCAGGGCTAGCTGGGATCTAAGACTCTGATGGTTTTCGTCATGTTCTGGCACCAAACCCCTTGTTATTGTTACTTTCCAACTACTTTTCATTGCAAGGCACAATGTTAGTTCACCTCACAGGAATTTGTTTACTATTTTTCACTATTTCAAGCCCCTTTCCTGGTTAGTTTTCAACTCGGAAATCACCTTTTTCCACACAGATACATTTTTCCCCCCTACAATTGCAATTAGATACTTTCTTTTTTTCCACTTTTTGCCTTACTCTGGAAGTAGCATCAATACCCATTGAAGAACATTGGTTGGTCTGCAGATTTATTTTTCAGCATGGCTGAAGGTTTTCCCAACTTAATAGGGTGTCTTCTTTGCTGGACACTGACCAGTAACATCTTACTTGAGTAAAAGCAGTGAAAATAAACCAGGCAGTTTAAAGCGCAGCCTTGATGTGGTTTGTACCTTATTTTTCACTAGCTTGGGTCTGCAGGAATGTAATATTAGCTCACAATCTATTTTTATTTCCTTCTTTTTTCCTCTTTCTGTCTTGTTTTCTCTTCTTTTTCCTCCTGACTTTCTACCTTAATTTCTTCCTCACCTCCATCTTATTTTTATGCATCGTGGGCTGCAGCCAGGATAGGGAATTTGATTACGTGGAGAAGCTCTCGCAAAGCACAGTGGAAGGTTTAAATGAATAGGCAAAGAAACACATCTAATGTGGAAGATGTCTAGATTATTCTTCCACTCTTCTACCATATTCTTTTCAAACACCAAACTGTATCTTATTTCGGGGCTTGAACCCACTAAATAAATGTACCAAATTGACAGGATTCTCTGTCTTGCCTCTCTCCATTCTAGCCTGTGGTGGTTATATCAAGTCTAAGAGGCCCTGTGCATTAGATTTGTTTTCCTTAGAGACCTTATCTTTGCCAGCATTAGGGCTTCCTGCTTTAAGTCAACTAGATAGGATGCTCTGGTTACAACTGGGGCATTGAAGGAAAAGGATATTGAAACAACAGAGAAACCGTTGTTTCAGAAGGAAGAGTCACTGTAATCTGCAAGACCTTTTTTTTGGGAGTCCTTTTAATGCTTAAGAGCAAACTCTGAAAGGTTGTAGATGTCTAAGGGAAGCAAGAAGAGAGAATTCAAGAGGCAAATATGTTGTCTGTGCAAACAAAATGCTCAGTACCTTCTCGGGGAGCGCTGGTAGACATCTTCATTGCTGTGCCGTGTTGAAAATGAGTCATCACACCAGTCTGGCCACGGTGGAGCAGGGAAGAAGAACCGCACCTCGCATTACCAGAACAGCTTAAGGTTAAAAGTATCATAAACCCTCGCAGCCAACAGGAAAGGCTTTGCCGGTATGTTGCACAGTAGCAGCTGGAAGAGAGCTTTATTACTCCTGGCTCCTACTCTGAGCTTGGCTTGTTTGAGATCCGAGTGCTTCTCCTTTAGTAGTAAAACATTTTATATCATAATACAGTTTAAAATAGAGCACATATTATGTCACATTGTAATACACAATCTCCAGTTTCACTTGGGAAGATTGGAATTTAACCGTTTCATAATATGCAAACACTTCAGGTTTATTTAGCATTTTATACTTTCCTTGGCTAATTTTCTACTTTCTAAATATAAGCTCATTTTAAATATATAAACTCAGCTAAACTGAATATTCACAGAAAAGCAAATTGGGACTGTTCTGGGGAGTAATTTTTTACTATTCTAAGAATGTAAATTGAATAATGCATCCCAAATATATGAGGAAGAGTCTTTGCCAAAAGTTTTCTTTAATAAAAATAATTACAATGAGACAGTTCAGGACAGGTTGTTATGAGCATACAATTATATTTTTGTGTATATAACCAACCAATTCTAAACAACTGCATCTGTATTTGTATGTATGGATTGTATATGTGGCTGTTTATAAACAAATAAATAGGAATTATTTACTCAAGAACTAAATTTAAATAGCAATTCCTGCCTGACTGCCTTCACAGGATGCACAGAAGTGTGACCAGGGCTAGAGCAGGTGTCCTGCACAGCTTCTGCTGGGATGGAGTTAGAACTTCCCTGTCTTCAGACCCTGCACTTCTAAGAGGAGAGAGCCTGGGGCTTTAACTCATGCTGTACACCAGACCCCACGCTTCACACAGTCACCTTCCTAGGGGACAGCCATGACAGAGGGTGGAATCTAAATTGTGATGTTCTGGAAGGGGAAGATTCATTGTAGCCTGACATCAGAGTGGGCAAAGACTAAATGAATGATCCAAAGATAATCCAAGGCAGTAGTTGTCTCAAAATGGCAGAAGGGCTGGAGAACAGTTTGTGTACTTTTCTCTTGGATCCAACTGGGAGTGTCCGGTTCTCATCAGCACTTAAGGATAAATATTGCTTGCTGCACTTTAAATTTGTGCTCTGTGGTTGAGGTGATATATTTGACTTAAATCCACCCATCAGTTGCTGCCCCTTTTGCAGCTTTAATGTCTGGTTTCTTGCACACTTACAGTCTTGCACTCAGAATAATTAAGCTACACTCTGATAAATTGTTGGTTTTTTACATTTTATACAGCAAGGCATTCATTCGGTTTACACTGACTTTCATTTCCTTGGACTGCCATTTAGTCATTAAGTAAAGATCCGTATCTTTACTTAAACATGAAATGCATTAATCAGTGATATGATGGCTTAAGTTCTACTTTATTACACTTAGGTGGAGCTGGTAAAATCATGTGGTTATATTGATCTGAGCTCAAATCAGGGTTCCGTTCTGACCTTCGATATACTCAGATAGATTTGCTGCTGATTACAATGAGAGCCAAGCATATGCAGCCAAGGCTCAGCAATTGGCCTTCAGTCAGAATATGTGTTAGTTTTTGCTTTTCTTTAGATGTAGAGGATATGTCAAAAACATTGTCAATTTTAAACTTGTTTTTCCTTTCTTTTGCTTGTCTAAAATGAGGTGTCTGTTCCTGTCATCCGACCCCAAGTGAAAGTCATGGAGCTAACTTCTAACTTTGCCAACTGTAGTTCTCCAAACCTGCCAGTACTTTTCATCAGTGATGAGGACAGGTCACGTTGCCCTGTTGACACAAAGATACGCCTTTGCAGCTCAGCCCTGGGATGACATATGTGACCCAGCCTGTCTGTTTCACAAGCAGGAGTGTTACATCAGTTCTTTTTGGAAATTCCCCCTAGCCAGGGGAATGGGTGAATGAAAAACCTCGTCAAAAGTGGTGTTTTAAGCTGTTTAGATGGTAACTCTTTACATTGATCCAGGAACTGTTAAACTAATTTAGCAATAACATATTTAAAACTACCGTCTTGCACCCTACGGAAAAGCTGAAAACAGCCAGAAGTAATGTTATTTTCTATGGCCTCAGCAGAACTGACCAAATATTTTTAGCAGTTATGTTAATGTTATTCCAACAAAGTGCACAAAAAGTTGAAGGTAAGACAGAGTTTTCTCATTGTCTTTTCAGTCAAAGACACAGCAAGAAGTTTCCTGCACCAAGAGCTTACAGTGTCTGAAGGCAAAAACAGGAAAATTTTCTGGGGAAAGGTAGTATTGCCACACAGTTTCTGAGACAAAAAAAACCAAACCCAAAACCTTAGGCAAAGAAAGAAGAATGATTTGCTCAAAGCTACCAGAGGTTGTGGCGTTCTGAGAAACTGTACTCACCGCTCCTGGACGACGCATCAGAGTATTTTTCCACTCCATTTTGCTCTTTGGGGTAATATTTAACATTGTGCATGCGGAGTGTAAATACACATAATAACAAATCAAAGTAGTTCAGGTCAGCTGGTGGTTTATGTCTACACATAGTGTGTCTATGTCTCCTGTAACGCAGGTGAAAAAAGCTGTCCAGAAGGATAACCTGGATCAGACTTTTAGGTAGTTCTAGGAGCAGAGCTGGGACAGACACGGGGAAGAGAGGAATCAGTTTTACTGGCAAAAAGAGACTGTGAGGGTTTAGATTAAGTTCTAAGACAGCCTTCTCACCTGACCACAGCTACTGCTGGGATGAAAGCACCACAGAATAGGTCTACTTAAAATTCTGTCACGCTTGTGACAGAGCCCACGTTCTGCTGATAAAACAAGTATGCATTTCTGAAGCCATTTTGTGCAGTTTACTATGAATTTTGATGGCTTTTCTACTGAATTTGGCAGGGTGCTTCTGGTATTAGAATAGCCCTTTCCCACAGTAACATAGGAGCCAAGTTTTCAAATAGACTGAATTTCAAAAAACATTAGGGAAAAGTGAATTTGAAAGAATGTTGATGCCTACGCACACATCTAAGTGTTCAGGTATGTATGTATGAGACTTAGATGCATATAAGGTACAAAGAAAGGAGGTAGGGCTGGAAGTTTTCCTTTTATATAGGGAAAGACTTTCCTTTCTGAATTCTTAAGAAGTTTAGTGGGGCTGCTTTTTTTCCTTTTTTTATTTTTTTACCCCAGTCTTGGTGTACTTCATGTACACAGGCCCTACCCAAATGAAGCCTGCATAGCTTCAGGCAAAGTTCTCATTTTATTTTGGCAAGATAATTTTCATGATTTTCCTCTGACAGCATTTAAAATTGTTCTCCTTTATGAGATTTGCTGGTGTATGTAAGAAAAAGTTTAAAAGTGAAAGACAAAATTGTTATTTAAATATGTTGCTTCTACTCAAAGTTATCTTCTACCATTGTGCTCCCAAAATCTTGTCCAAATGGTCATTGATTTTTTTCCAAGAATGAAACCAATAATTGGAGAAATGTAGTCTTTACGGTCATGATAAAAGGCTGATAGAACAACATAAAATAGTTTCAAGTGAAAGCTTGACAGTAAGGCTGCAAAGAGATCCGTAAACATACTGACTGTTGAGAGGCTGATGACACAAACAGCTTTACTAAAGCAACAGGAGAAAACACCTCCTTTATTAGGATACACTGTGTGAAGAGCTGACCTAAGGCTTGACTGCACAGCCATCTTCTCTCTAATGTGTTTTGAAGTTTAAAAGAATGTGAAGAGAAGAAAGCCTGTTCTGTGTGAAGTAACGGAGGAATACCTGAATAGGTGAAAATTCTTGAGACAAAGGTGACTCTCTTTCAGTGTTTACACACTTTGGAGTGTGGCAGAAGTACTGGGCATCCAGAGAACCAAATCTCACACAAATTTTTGTCAAAATGATGGAGAGGAAACATGTGTTTATGAATAGCTTGCTATTCTCTTTTTGCTACTTTTCTCCTCTTTTTACTGTCTTTCTCTCTTTTTAAAAAATAAGCATTTGGTATTTCTGTTGATGCAATTATTTCATGTTTCTTTGACGGGCCAGAATATTCTGAAACATTAAATTACATAAATCTTTCTCATACCAGAGAGAAAATTCAAACACTAAAGTAGATGTAGGCCCCTTATTCCTGGTATATTCTTATACTGTAGAATATTAGGGCTGATTATGCCTCACTTGCTGTACAAAGATTCAAAAAGTCCACCTCTGAAATAGAAAATCTTCTAAGTGTTTTGGCCCTTGCAAATGCCAAGTTGCTTCCACGTAGTTGAAAGATAAAGTCTGGTATGTTTGTCTTGCAATACAAAGCTGAGTGTTTTAAAAGGAGAGATTTAAAAATGAAAGCTCAAAATATTAGAAAAAGGTTAAAGTGGCAGCTGTCTTACAGAAACTTTGCCGAATATCTTTTAGCAGACAATTGTGTGTAAATACTGCTTAAAAGCATGGAAATCACTTTTTGTTAAAGGATGTGAAACCAAAAATACATGTCTACTTCTTCAGTTTTTAACTTGTGCCTTTAAAAGGCAAAGCTTCCAGTGACATGTACAGAAAACAAGGTCTCAGTACTTAACAAGGGCTATTTCTTCAGCTTTTCTTTTTTTTTTGTACCACGGATATTTTAAACATAAGAACAGCCAGCATTTTAAACTTTGTCCTTCCTTCATTGAACTGATGTGGGAGGAAACAGGACACTTGACAGAAGCTAACAGCCTCTTGTCAGATGGCATGCTGATGAGGATCATCGAAATATCTACCCTGAGTTCAGGGGTCAGAGTTGGACTCTGTAGCAATAAGTGCAAGGAAAGAACTGAAAAAAAAGGAATTATTTTCCTTTCTTGCCTGGCTTTCTGAAACTCAGTACTCTTTCAACAAAAGGCCCTTTAGATTTGCAGATATTTGGGACTGAGGAAGAGCTGTTCAATTTCACTTTGGCTCTTTCCAGCCAAAGCTACAATTCAGCAAGATTTCACCCACATGCAGAAGAAGAGTTGTCAATCAACAGTTAAATACTGACATGAATAGCGTCTTTGTAAATACTTCTGTTGTGCCTTTGAAAGCATATAAGCCAAAACAAAAAATCTTTTGACAGTGTGTGAAAAACAAAACTGAAACGCTTCTACAGCCTTTTGCAGCTAGAAAGCTGGCCATATAAACTCTTTAAAATTGAATGCTCTTTGTCAGGTGAAGGAAAGCTTGTGTTCTGAGATTTGACCATCAGACAGCCCAATAGTGCAGCTGTGTGCCTTAGAAAAGCGGTTTGTAGCTGTGTGAGTTGGTTGGTTGCTTTTTTATTCACATTCATTAAGCATTTGCCATCGTCATTGTATTCATCTTGAGTGAGTTTCCCTTTTTAAGGCATTAGCAAGACACTGTGCAGTTTCCAGATCTTCACTCAGACATGATGTATTTTAAGTTCTGCCAAATAATTCCAAAGTTGAGTGATTTCCTTACCTGGACGAATTAGGATTTGAGTTTGTGTTGTTTCCTTTTTTGAAATGCTGATTGCACTTGGTGTCACAGGCTCAGCCTGATTTTGGTAGCACCGACAAAAATCAGTAGGTAAGTCAGGCTTAGACAAAATCTTTTTCTGTGTAATGTCCCAATTCAATTAAGTCATGTAAGCATATCCCTGGCTTTAGATACAGGGATGATTGGAACTAGTCCCAGGTTTAAAAAGAGAAAAACAAATTGCTGAACTGCTGACCAGCTTCTGATTTGTTTTGCTTGTCCTCCATGAGTGGCTCCACTGAGAATATTACTCCTGCAGTGGAGTCTTCCTCAACATGAAGTGCAGATAGCAGTGATTAAGGCAAAGAAAGAGAAGTTTTTTCAAGTGGTAATAGGAAAAGAAGAGCCTCATGTATACAATGAAAATATTTTTCATACGTATAAGTTCATAGTCATCTGTACAGGATAGTCTAAATGACGTGTGATGTGGAAAACATTGCAGGTGGTGACTAACAAAAGAGCACTGGGATAGAAGTGGAGCAGTTATCTTGAGTTGCACAATCACACTTGCAAAACTGAATATTCAGTCTTGCTTGGATTAAAGGGCACATTGGCTAAAGTAGCAAATTTACCTGCTGCTTTTATTGTAACTTGTCTTGGATTTTAACTTGCACTAGAGACGGCAGGAGAATTGTTAGTGCCTCTTCCCACATCTAGCCATTTCAAGAGCAGCACCACTGCTGTCAGTCTGCTCAGAGGTGGCTGGGAGTCCAAATTCTCTCACAAAAATTAAACCCAAGACTTTGTGTCCTAGGCCCTGTGTTTATGGGAAAGTAAATTTTAAAGAATAAACTGCTCCACGCTTATATACAACAATTTTTGGTTTTATTTTTAGTTTTCTGACATCTTTTGCATAGCAGTTAATACCATTTGCAAGGGCACAAGTCTATTTTAGAATTGTCATGTTTTCAGGAAAATAATTTTAAGCAGTTACCTAAAGTTAGATCAACTGTTCCCCTTCCGACAGTCATCCCGCTGCTATGCCATTCTGCACAGATTTACAGCTGAATTAACCTGTGTCTTTTATCTGTAGGTCCTCTAAGGTCAGTGTAGCTGACTCTAATCTTCTACTTAGATTTCAAAATTCAACTAGCTCCAGTAAAATTCCAGTTTATGTACACTCGACAACATTCTCTTCATAGCAGTCATGTTGCCTACCTCCACGTGCACCTGGTAGGAAGCTCTGCAATTCTTTGGTCACTGAGGAAAGAAAGAAATTATCTGAAATGCCAAGATCTAGCAGCACTGGAAATGCAGGAGACGGATTGAACCCAAATATCTTTGAAAAATGGTCAACAGCGAAGGCATCTAAGTAACTGCAGGTGCCAAGGAGAAATCTACTTTCCAAATAGAAAGAGATTCTTCCATGTACATTCTTTTCCAGCATATCAATCTTCATTTAGAAATAGGATCTGGAAATTCAAGATACAAATGTGAAGTTTTAGGTAGAGAATTAGCTTGCAGCTTCTGCTGAGGGGAATACTGCTAGCTAGAACATAGGCTGGGATAAATCTCCTTAAATTTAAGAGATAGAGCCCATGTTCTTTATTTATAGCATAAAATTGCTCAAACGGAAGGAAACAAATGTAAACTTTTGAGGTAGAAATAATTTCTAACTACTGCCTGAGCTCAGAATATGTGCATGTGGATAGATGGAAGGATACATACAGAAACATCTAGCACCCAAAAAGAAGCCTGAAGTGTAAGTTTTGGCTCACATTCTGCGGAGCTGCGTGGGATGGAGCCGTTGTTTCCCATGGCTGTCACTTTGGCATGAGGGATCCTTCCAGCCAGTCCTCGCTAACTTAGTGAAACTGGAGGCTTGGAAAGAAGAGCAGGAAATAGCTGGGTGGATCTTGATATTTGTCCTGACACAGTATCCTTATCATAGTCATTAAAATCTATCCTTGAGTTTTGAATTTGCAGTCAGTGCTTACAGCAAAATACTTTTTGTCTAGATCTTCATCTGGGATGTATAGTCACTTTGTCCGCTGAGGTCAACGGAGTACCAGGGACCTAAACCATCTGAGTCTGAATCCTGCCCTTGGCCGGAAACCCTGGCTCTTGGTGTTTCCCTCACGTGCTTTGCACTAGCAGAAGAAAAAGCATTAGAGAGAAGTGACATTGCTGTTTTGAACCAAAGAGCATTTCTTTTGTTTTGCTTTGTTTTGGTTTTGGTTTTTTTTAATTTGTTAGTTTATTTGTGAATTAGTCAACACCTACCAAAGGCGACACTATAGTTGGAAACCTAATGCATGGTAACTGAGTATCAGAAGCTCTTTTGGGTTACGAGTATATTGACAAGTGGGGTAACTCAGTGGGAGTGGATCTATAGTGTAAAACAATCGATGCTGAGGACTGGGTATTGCACAATATATTAATTTCTGTACGTTTTACTTCAGACCAGTTTTGATCTGACCTGTGAATGGAAAACTCATTAGTGGCTGGAGCACTCCAGGGGCACATTTTCTGGGTTAGTCTTATCTGCAGCTAATCCAGACAATATGCTTCAAGACCTCTGCAGTGTGCTATGTGGGAAAAATCACCAGATTTTCTTCAAAGTTGTGCTCTTGGTCTCACCTAAAATGCAATGTAGAAGCATGGTTTCTCACTCTGTCCTGAAGACAGGTCATCAGTTGTGCATCCTGCAATAAGTGCAGTCTGGCTATGATCTTGAAGTTCTTCCCTTGTTAAAAGTCTTCCTACTGGATTAGAGGTAAGCTTGCTTGCAAAAGGATTATTTCTAAGCTGAAGTAAAACATATCTGGTGTGTAGCATATAACTACAGCATTGTTTACACTCTTCAAAGGCTTGCCAGAGAACAATTGTTTCTTATTTTTCAAGTGTAGTGAAAAGGAGACAGATCTGGCAGGAAAACCGGGGCAGGGGGTGGTAACGGCTTAGAATTTGCGCTCCCTTCTTTGGGCAAGGTGTTTGACTCAAAGAACTTGAAATTGGACCTGGGCAAGCTCCCTGAGAGAATACAGACACAAATGCCAAAGTGATTTCAACAACCAAAGATCTGAGCAATACATCTTTACCTGGAGAGGAAATTACCGAGATACAAGCCTCACTACTGAAGTTTTAAATGTCTTGTGTCATATACTTTCATTTTTGGTGTGCTCAAATGACCAACGACCCCTCATTTTTCACAAAGCAGTAACTCCACAGAGCAGAGGATGGACAATAAGAGAATGATTTGGAGTCATTAAAGCAATTAATCAGTACGCTTATTTGATGATAATGCTTCCTGAAGTAAGTCCGAAACCACGGTTAGCACCAATGTCGCAGCCGGTGAGAGCACTTCCCAGAGGGCAGCCAGAGATGGCCCTGACAGCTGCTCTGAATTGTCATGTTGCACATTCCATGGTTTAAACAGTAATTTATTTTGCAATCTCTGCATCATCAGTTCTGGGGTGTTTGTCCGTCATGTTTAATGTTTAAAGAGGTCAATATTTAAAGAGGTCTGTGACAGCAAATAAAACCTCTATGTTGCTTGAAAGTTAATAGGTCACACACTCTGATGGTGATACAGAGCGAGAACTGTCACTGACAAAGTGTCAGTGCCTCTACTAAGAGAAGAAATTATGGTGCCAAGAGAACCACCAGTGAGACAGGCTATTTAAAACTTCTGACGCAGTTTCTGAGTATCTTAGTAAAGTTCACTGGAGCTTAAAGGAAAACCTCTGTTTGTTAATCCTATTCAAGACATGCAGGGGAGAAAAACAGTGTGAATACTACAAAACAGGGTATATAGGATTTGCCAACGTGGAGAAATGAACGTCCCTGCTGCTCTGCTTCCTTCTCCAAGCCAGCGTGGGAAAAAACAGCCACGTGTATTGGCAGACTGTGGGATGTACTACCGCTCTCAGGAACGCCTGTAAAGGGTCGTCAGAGTTTCTTCCTGCAGAATTGTTGCTTTGAAGTAGCACGGTCATGCTTGGTGTTGAGGTTCCCGAAGTGAGGCTGGAATAACCAAAATAGCAAACTCGTGCGTTGTGCTGCCCATAGAGGAAGATGATGGCAATAAAAGCTGGCACTACAGGCACTGAAATCAGTGTGCACGACTGCACGGTAACAAGCAGAGAAGGAAAGGGCCCATGGAATCCTTTCACATGCCAGTGACCCAAGGTTAGCAGGCTTTGCCTCTGCCTACACTCCTGCTTCTCGATCATCCCCTCTGCCTGAGAGGGCTTTCTGTGGCAAAGGCCTGCAGCAGCGACACTGGGAAGTACAACCTGCCCTCCCTCTCCTTCCACGCACAGTCCTGAGTGAGAGGTGGGCTGCAGCCTTAAACAGTGGACGGGCAAAAGCCTCTGAGCAAAATCCATAATTATCAGAACCTCAAAGATATTTTTGCTCCTGTTAACTTACACTTTTAGAAAGTTATTTGATTAGTAAGAGGGCTTCTGATTTTATATCATACGTTATATACTTATAATATTTTAATCAGACTTGGGTAAACTCACACCTGCAAGCACAAGGAAAATTATTCCACTGAACTGGAAAATCACCCCTTGAATCTAAAATTACTTTGATTGAAGCATCAGGTTAAGCATAACAATGTAGTGTATTTGTTGCGCAAACACAAATTAAATAATTAAACATACATTATTTTATTTTTACTTTTTCTAATTTTTTAGGAGCTGTGACCATTTTGTTTCCAGATACTTTAAGCAGTTCTGATATTTCTGGGAGAGGGGAAGGTGTTAAAATGTCCTGTCTCTTAACAAGGAAGTTTGGTGTTTCCAACTGGAAAGATGGATCACTTCCTGAAAATCACATCTGGCAATATCTTTCCTTGATAAGAAATATTTTTTGTGTGTGTAAAGGGAAATTTTATACTTCTAAATACTAGATACCACTTTTAAAGAAACAGGGGAAGTGGTTTGTTTCCCTAACCTGATCCTTGCAAGTTAGATCCTCCGTAGTCCCAACAGGCAGGAATAGTTTCCTGTAAGTAGAAAAGAGAAACAGAAACAAGACTTATAAAATCTTCTGAATACTCAGGTCTCTGCTCTTTCTCTCTCTGCCTCCGGACCTAAAAATGCTGTGAAGTTGAGGCAAACTGCCAAGAGTTTCACACCCAGTGCTGAACTGGCATAAAGTCAAAGGTTGCTAGTTGGATTTGGATGCCAAAACATTAGCATGGCTCGCACTACCAGCTCTTACACATCCTTTTTCAAAGCTAGATACTTTGCAATTTTTGCCTCTTTTATAAGCTTTCATTTCTTGCTTTTCCAAGTTTTCCTTGCAGGCTAATCTTCCTGCTGGTAAGAAAGCAACTTGCATACTAAAAGCTTCCTCTTCAGCTGTTGATGGAGGTCTCTCTCCTGCAATAGGAAGCATGTGCACGAAGTGTTGCACACCCTGGATACATCTGCAGTATCAGTTCAGTGCAGCTCAAGCCTGCTTTTTTTTTTTTGTCTGGATTTGCCAGTTAGCCACACTGCAACCCCCAAAGCCCCTCTGAGAGACTGCCTCAGCCCTGGCTCCACAGACATGTGGGGAAGGGGACAGCCTACCCTTTTTTAGAGCCCCAAAATATGTCCAAATTTCCACTCAGGAATGGAGCATGTTAAGCTTGAGCACAATACTGCCCTGACAGTGATATCCCAAGCCTGACCCTTGTTAAAAGTGTATGAATGCATCCAGAGACTAACCACAGCAACTTGAAAAGTCATGAGCTGCACCAGCCAGCATTGGCCCTGGATCCCTGATTTTACGCCACAAATAATATCTACCCTCAGAGGGTACCATGCCGGAACACCACTAGCTTTGACCCATAACTTCTAAGCATATTTTTTGGACTTAGGCTTTTATTCACCACATACTCAAAGGGACACCCATACGCAACTAATAAATCACGAACTTCGTATTAAGCTCAGAAATGTTCCCACTGAACTCAGTGGGAGCATGCAAGTGTTAAATGTTCTGGGATCAGTCACCTGAGGCTATGAACTCCCAGATCTGCTTAAAGTCCCATGCTGTTATAAACACGTATGTGTATTGAAGCATCTGACAAAATGCCAGAGTGACACCCTTATGATATTTGACACTATAGCACTTTAAACCAAGGCTCTGATCTCTGGGAAAAGCAAGGACCCCAATCACAGAAAACTCTGTGTAATGTTATTTCTTTGTGGATGTTCAAGTGGCTGGCAGAAGTAACCAATACAACTGAGCAGATGACTTCTCGCACCAAGGCAGATTTAACCCCAGCATGGAGGGAAAACAACTGCAGCCTACAGGGAAGTATTTAATCTCTGTTCTCCTGTGCAATTCTCAGCAATGCAGTAAAAGGAATACACACTATAATTAATGATTTACATATTTATAACCCAATCCTCTTGACCTTTGTTAGCCAAAACACCTGAGTAAACCAATTTGTATGCTTAAATTTCTTGTAACAGCTGGGAATGTGGCAAATGCTTAAAAAAAAAAAAAAGTGGGCGGAAAGAATTTTTTTTTTTAAGGTAAAATAAAGCAGGAATATGGAAATGGCAAGATGAATTTTAATAATAAGACATCAATGGGTAACTGCTAAAAACAGAATGTAAAATACTATTTTGCTTGTGCAGTTGCACACTTCAATTTTGCAATGATAAGAAGTTGCCTGTTTATCTCATTCGAGCAACTATTTCCTCATTTCACATCACAGCAAATAGCTGACTAGGTGAAAAAGGTTGATTGGTAATTTTGAGGATTATAGCAAAATCATTGCACTGGTTTCAAGTTAATGGCCATAAAAATTTAATATTCCCTTTGTAGCAGTTCTTTGGACAGAACACAGTATTTTGACTATTTCCAGTTCTTAGGATTTCAGGCACATCCTAAAGGAACATTTTAAAAATATATGCACTCTTTCTTATAACTACCTCTTTTGGCTTCATCCACCCACTGAAACAAATGAAACCGGAAAGTAAATTTTTCGCCCTCGAAAAAGGGAAAGGTTCCTTTTCTGAGCGTGTCTCACTGAAGCTCCCACAGCTTGTAGCTCATGTTTTGTCTTGAGTTGAGGCAGCCAGGAAGGTTTACCAATTTTGTAGTAACATGTGGCATAATGATAATTTAGAAAGCTATTTGTCTCAGACTAGCAAGGGAAGGTCACATGAAAAAGCAAAGTTATCAGGAGGAAGAACGCATCTCTCGCTCTCAGGAACTCAATGCTCTGTTAGTGCCACTGGAGAAATTCCCACGTACCCTTTGCATTCTGCTTTAGCAGCCAAAACCAAATCAGGATCCATAAGCACTATGGATTCCTTTAGGGCTACCTAGTATCTGTAGTTGCCAGATCAAAGCTTTTAACTGAGTAAACCAATCTCTGCTTCTGTATTTGAGTAAAATACGCTTGGTTGTGCACACCCTGCTGATAAAAAAATGGTGCTTAATCAGCATAAACGCATGCTTTGTGTGAGAGAGCAGAGTGTTTCACTGGAAACAGACTGGAGAGTTCTAGCTGGGGAAGATGGCTGTTGTCCAGATCACCAGCAGTTGGGAAGGCTGGTTTTGTGTGGATGCATTAGATATACAGGGAGCACTAGAAGACAATGACTGTCGTATGATATTGCATCCATATGGCTGCAGAGGGGATCAGAAAATTAATTGTTAGAGAGGTTTTAAATGGGAATGGATGTTGGTTGTTCCACCCTGAAAAAGGTAAGTTATAAACACTGGACTTGGGAGCTTGCTCAACAATTACTCAGAAGAAAAAGGGATATCACTACGAGTTCCTAAGTACAGACATGACGTAGGTAAGTGTCCCTCTGAAATTTTCATTATGATGATTTGTTATTGAAGACAAATAGCAATTAGTAAAACAAACAAACAAGAAACCCTCAACATTTACAATAACTTAACAAAGAATATTTTTCTCTTCCTAAATTAGTTTTTGCTCTTCTCTGTCACGGAGCCCCTATTTCTTTTGTTCTTTGTGCTCAGGACTCACAAAGTAAAGAGGATCCTAAATTCTGAAGTGAAATAATGCAGATCTTAGGCTAATTGACAAAGAAACTTGGTGGTTTCTCTCAAGCCTAGTGCTCTAGGACACAAGGACCTAGTGTTCTTCACTTACAGGATCAAGAAGCAGGAACAAGAAGAAAGAAAAAAATTAATTTTATGTATGTATTACTTGTGCATTTCCTCAAATAGAAGGTAAGCAATATAATCTAAAGCACTACAAAACCCTTTTCTTTGATTTTAATCAGCTGGCAGAGGTGCAGGTGATCGTCTGTTTGACAAGCAGATAAAATCAAAGTTTGACTTAAGGCTCTTAACTAATCTGAGTCTCAGTGCTGTGCTCCAATCCGTCCCTGCAATGCCCTAACCACTGCTTGGTTACTGCAGTGAATACCTGGAGGTATTATGTCTCAAGTTACCTACTGGATATTTAGGGAGAAAATCTGGCTTAAGGGGGTCAACGGGAACTTTGCCACTGACTTTATTTACACCCTGAATTTCACCCACAGCCTATTGAATCACTGGGTTGTTTTTTTTTTTTTTTTTAAACAGTTTTACAAACTATATAGCACTAGATAACCTTCGTACTCTATTTTCAGTACTGTTGTTTTTTCTGAATCAAACATCTCTGTTGATCTGCCTAAATGGGTCAAAAAAAAAAGGAGGACAACAAGGGTTTTAAAGTTTTGAAACAAAACTTTGTATGTCTTTCCTAGGTATGAGCAACAATTTCAAAAATCACATCAACAGGACAGAAGAGCATCATGTCAGGAAGATGAGCAACTAATCCTTGGAGGCCTTACACTTGATGTGTTGGAAGAGTACCTGAGTGATACAGCTAAACTATGGAGGAATTCCAGCAAGGTAAATGTTAACCTTGCATATTCAAATCTATCTTCCTTTGACGTGCATCTCTTCACAGGGGAAATGGATTTGCTTAAATGAGTTTTGGAACAAGTGACCTTCTGTGTTTTTCCATTAAAGTAAATAATGATCCTATTTTCTAGCTGTACTGGTGATTTCTGTTGACCAAAAAGACAGTGCTTCTCTCTCTCTTTTTGTGGAGGGAGGGTGAGGGGGGGATACTTTCTTGACATTAGAAGCAAACATATGAGTATATTACAGCACAAATTAAGACACAGGCCTTTTCTAGGCACACCAGTCTATAAAATCACTGCTCTGAGACATCTGGTTTTATTAGAAACGAGCAATGCAGGATCCTCCTTTGCCTAAACTCACAGTTTCTGATTACATCTATTTCCCAATCTTTTATTAGTATTTCCATTTTGCAAAGCAAGAATAAACCTGCTCCATTTTGCTTTCCCTTTACGCAGGTGCAAATGATTTAGCAATTGCAACCACCTATGTCCCATTATATGACTGCATTCGTTTCCTTTTTTCATCAGTGTGGCAAATGAATAACTGTATAAATATGCAGCTTAAAAACCTACCGATACAAAACCAAGTTAGAGAACACCTTCATTTTTGAGATGCCACTACCCTCCAGCTGGACGGACCATGTTCCGTAATGACTCTACCCAGTTAGCTGGTTCACCTTTTTGCTCTTTGGGAAATGTGCTGAGTTGTAACATTTGTGTCCTACTACAGAAGCAGCAGAGGACGGAATGTGATGCCCTCAGCTGGGTGACCTGTAGGTGCAGGTGCATGGATGATCAGACGGCTGCGTTCGAGGTACTGTGTATTGATCCACCATAAATTCTGAGTATCTCCACATTCAAGTAGATGATCCTTTTGGTCTGGGAAGAACTGATCTCACAGTGAAAGAATTAGCTATTTCTAGAGAAATAAAAAATAATATGTTTATTTTCTCTGCTTGTAGTCCTTTGTTTTCTTGGATACATGAGTTCAGGAATAAAGAATTTCCTCTACTCTCTATGTAATGCTGATAAAACAGAAAAGTCATGCTGAAGACAGCCACTCTGGATTCCTCTTCTTCTTAAGTTATTCCGAATAGATGAACACAAGGAAGAAATGCTTACACACAGAGAAACTTAAGAATGGTCAACAACTAGTGATAATTTGCAGAGATGTAGCAATATGTTTAAAAAGGAAAAGGATGTGTATGTTGGGGGAAAAAAAAATCTAGTCATTTTTTAAAGGTTCCCTCTCCAATTAGTAAAGTTACTGTTCTGAAAAGTATTACTTATAGTCTCAATTTTATTTTTATCACTTGTCCAATCCCAAAGTTGCTTCAAGAATTGAAATACATTACATGCCTACTATTCCAAGGAGGAAACAAAGTGCTTTTATTTTCTCATCTTCTCCCAGTTTTTGCTGTCTTTAGGATATTAAAAATGTACAAATGCAAAGAGTATCTGTTAATGAAAGAAACTACCTATTATCCTTGTCAGTAGAAACACATGTATCGGTGTCCAGGCTCTTGGACTGCACTAATGATTACTATAATTTTTGCATATGTAGCCCTACAGTTTAAATTTCTCACTAGTTAGTAATAATGTCAGCCCAGAGCTATAAATTCTAACTTACACAAATGAGCAGAATGTATACCCTGAGCATCTGAACTCCATAAAGAAGCACAAACTCATTGCAACCTCCATACAGCCTCATTCTACAAAGTTTGTTCTTATCACATCAACATTTTGCAGTGTAGTAACAGGTACAACTTTTAAAGTCCTCTGGAATTAAAAATGCAGACTCATGTGACTTTCAAAAATGGAATCAGTACTCTAAGTACCCCTGAATCCCTTAAAATACTTTATTTTCTCTGCAGTGTTTCTTTGTGTAGGCTTTCTGTTTCATGTTATGCACAAAAAGCCCTTGTAAATATCCTGTCTGTACCTTGGTAAGTTATTAAGCAAATTTAAAGCATATTATAACATTAAGCCAGAATCTTGCTTTTCATTCTATATAAAGCTTCAATTATTACACACTTTTACACCATAGTCAGCTTTCAGTCCATCTTAGTTTTGTACTGAAAATGTGTAACAGTATCCAAGTTGTAAAAAGAAGTTGAAAAAATGAACAATTGCAGTTCCTGGCACAAAAAAAAAAGATCTACAAGCACTTAAGAATGTAGAATAAATACCTGTCCTAGCAGACTGACTTTTGCTACAGCCTCTCACTCATCCTCAATATTGTCTTAACCTTTCTTCTTCTGCTTGTAAGCAAACCTAACTGTTGAAGCAAACTCTTGTGTTCCTGTCTTCCTTCTCTCCCACAGCCACTTCAAAATTCTCCCCATCTCTTCCAGAATGCCTGTATCACACCAGACCAGGTTTGTCAGATCCTCTGTTTGCCATCTTCTCTAACAAAACAGATTAACTCTTTGCACTGGAAGAGCCTGTGAGCTCCTGGGACACAAAGTATGTTGCAAAAACTGCCAGCAAAAGCTACTGGGAAGATCTTTAAGCCAGCCATGGGTACACATTTCATTTTGCAGATTGGCACAAGCATATTATCTTTCCAAGTCTGTGATTAAGTACCAGCCACTGTTAGAGCTTTTGATAACGTAATTCAAAACGCAAGCATGGAGATCTCTCTGGTTTCACAGTCAGTGGTGTTATAAACCCTGGTTATCTATTAACCTAGTGATAGCTACCTGTTTTACATCATTGTGATAGGTCATGGACTTTATAGTATCCCTTATAAAGACAAATAATAAAGAATTCAAGTTTAGGTACATTATCTAAGCAAATACTTTGAAAATATCTTATCAAGGGCCAGATGAGATGATTATCAGAGAAATTACAGGATGTTGAAACAGAAACTACAAAGTGCTTTTATTTTCTCATCTTCTCCCAGTTTTTGCTGTCTTTAGGATATTAAAAATGTACAAATGCAAAGAGTATCTGTTAATGAAAGAAACTACCTATTATCCTTGTCAGTAGAAACACATGTATTGGTGTCCAGGCTCTTGGACTGCACTAATGATTACTATAATTTTTGCATATGTAGCCCTACAGTTTAAATTTCTCACTAGTTAGTAATAATGTCAGCCCAGAAACTATGAGTCTGGAATGGAAGCCTTAGGAGGAAGAAAGTGAGCAGGTTTTATTGTCCATCAATGTTACTATTTCCCTGTGCTCAAAAGACAGTGAAGAACTGCAACAACAATCATAAATCCATGAAAATATGGCATCATCCTTGTTCTTTATTTCTTTCTTTCAAAGAAAATTTTCCCCCAGTTGCCTGTTAGATATCCTCATTTATCCCAGTGCATTAGTTTTTATGACAGAACTTGCATTACTGTTTTCATCTAGCAGAACAGCAGGACTTGGCAAGGAGGGCAGCAGACGCTGGTTGCAGTATCACCTCTCGTACCAGCTGTTTCTGTACTTCCTCACAGGTATTTGTCTTCCACATGGCTGAGAGCTGAATTCTGTTCAAAAAGGATGACTAAGGCTGCAAGAGGTACAAAGCCAAGTTTCCTCTTGGATTCTCTCCCTCCTGCTGTGCCTCATGTGGCTGGCAGAGCTTTGCCATTGTGGAACTGAGCCTGCTGGAAATAAATTCTTCTTAAGCAGACAGGCTTTTGTTCCGTTTTGACTCCAGGCTCTCAGCCCAAAGTCTTGAGCAATCTGCACTGAAAAAGCTCTGTGTGTCTGCGGTAAGGCTCTTTTTTAGAGGCTTCCAGTCTGAGCCAATTTGTAGTAAAGAGAACCATTTTCTGAAAGACTGTGTTCTGGGCAGAGGATCTTCATTATTGGTCTTGTCCTAGCATATTCTCTGAGATTTCCAGCAAATTAGGCTTTGGATTTAGATGCAGCTATGATCATTCATAGGTTTCTGTATTTCTTTTTGTGGATTAGTTGCGGAACAAGTCAGGGAGGCACACTGTAGCCTTGAACCTCTTGCTTATTAATTAATTACTTATTTATTCACTTTTTTTTTTCTGCATAAATGGGTTAAAGAAATGGTGTGTGGACATAAATTTATCTTTCTGAAAAAAATGATTGAACAGCTTATTTTCTATTACAACTGCAATTTCATCACATGAACCTAAGGTTGCTCTGTGCTCTAAAATAGTCAGCACGTTACTCATCTTTCTGTGGACATGCAAAAGGCCAGATAATTTTGTGGGTTTTCCTGCTCCTTTTCAATTTCTCTTGTTACCAATTCCAGAAGCTGGTGTCTGTAATATCTCTGCACAAGTCTATAAACTGAGGCACTTTTTAGAACGAAAATTTTTCGGACATGTTCATATCAATGTAAAGTTTGTGAAGCATTTTGTGTAACTGTTCAAAGAGTGTTGCTCTCCCATTTTCTTAGTGATGGTAGTAGACAACTCCTCCTCCTCAGTTAGAAGCTGTCATCACTTGTCACCCAAGTTCTGAGCATTTGCAGCCAGTCTTCACCTGTCAGCTATTTTTGTTGAAAGCTTTGGTGAGTCATACAAAAATTGTATAAGCTGCAATATACATTTTACAGACCCTTCACTTCTTTTGCAACTAAAAAGAGAAGAATGAGGACTGTAAAGAGTTCCCATGTTTCTTCATCTAACTGTAAGTCCCAAAAGGCACATTCACATGTCTGAACCCTGTTCTGCAGAATGGCAAGGCAATTTTACAACAGCTATGAGCTCCTAGGAGCTTTGTTGTTCTTATTTTCAATCACATCTAAGATGCTTGCTTTCCCCCTTAATCTTGTTTTCCCCATTCTTATTCTACCTAAAGCAACACATTTAATTATCTCTTCTCCGTTATCTGCATTTGACACTGCTACATGTTTTTTTTTTTTTTTCCTGGACTTATTTAACGCATCATCTTTGCCTAGACTTCATCTGTTACAAATTGCCACACCCAGGCTTGGATTCCTATTTCTAAACACCTGATAATACATTGCTTTTCCAGATGTTTCTATTTTCTGAAAGAATACCTCAATGTACCATATCAAATGTACCAATATCAAACATCTTAAAAGCAACAAAGCATACAGAACAAATGAGAAAAACCACAAAACAAAACACCAGCTGATTCACAACGTACCTGATTATTTTGCTTTCTAAGATACTAACAATGCTGTTGCTGCCTTGGCTATGTCTAAGATGAAACGTGGAAACACCCTTTGGCTTAGAATACTGACAATACTTAAGATACTAATGGTTATCTGGTATCTTTTAAATATGCAATATCTTGTGTTCTTTTGCCCAGGATAAAGACAGATGGTTTTTGAATCAACAAGCTACACTTGGGTAGTCAGTGTACCAGATGGGTATCCTGATTCATTTATATGAAATTCTGTATCACTTCCCTTGGGAAATATTAAAAGTATCATATTTATTAGAGAGCCAGTCATGCTAAAGGCTTTATTTGTTCAACCTACTGCTGCTTATAAGCGATAATTACAGCACAACAGAAGGTAACAGACCAACGTATTCATTTTTCAGTGCATAACTATAGCCTGAGCATGAACAGCTGGGATTACTATGACTGTGGAAGAACCATTTAGGTATATAACAAAAAATAAAAATATATAGCATTTTTTTTTTGCATGTGTTCTTGCTCTTTTAAAACTTGTTCATTATTTATGAAGGCAAAACATTTCTTAAAATGTTTTAATTGAAACAGTTTCTGTAGAGAGAATCATCTCTTTTATTAGACAGACTACATATAGCTGTAAAGAGCGGACTATTTTTATTAAGTGTTTTATAGCCTATTGTTGAGTGCACATATGAGACAACAAGTCTTCCTTTCACCAGGTAAGTGTAACAGCATTATCGAAATCCATCCATGACTAGGAGAAAAAAACAAAACAAAACAAAAGTGAGCCACTCAGAGGAGCGCTGTGAGAAGGATGCCTGGGTTCTTCAGATTCTTCATTTAAAATCTGGCCAGGGCATTCCTATCTACTTTAGTGAAGACAACCTTTCATTGTCTGGTTCTGATGTTTTGGGCATTGTAACCCACTCCTTAGAGCTACGCCTACATTATGTATGGCCGAGAGTGTCACTATTTTATTTTAATTTTTTTTTTTGGCTTTCCAATACCCATTTATCACCGATTTGAAGGAGCCAATCGGAAAGCAAGAAAAGCTTAGGCACGGAACACACTTTCCACAGAAATTTGTTGCGACCAAGAGCTCCCTCTCGTGTTGGACGGGGAGGGCAGCGGGTCCGCGGCGGCACAGATCTCGGCCCGGGACCACGCGGGGCGGGCAGCACCCGTGGGGCCGCGCACGCCGCAGCCGCTGCCCCGGCTCAGGGCACAGCCCGGCCCAGGGCTCGTCCCCAGCCTGCGGCCGGGACGTTTCTGTACCGCAAAAAATTGCGGCAACTTTAGAAATCGTGTTTATTTCCCTAATTTGACTTTAAAAAAAAGAAAGAAAGAAAGAAAGAAAGAAAAATAAAAAAAAAAAGAAAAAAGAAAAAGAAAAATAGAAAAAAATACAGAAGAGAGGAGAGGAGAGGAAAGAAGAGAGAAGAGCTGAGAGCAGAGCAGAGCAGAGCAAAGAGAAGAGGAGAAGAGAGTCGAGACGAGACCCCCATGAAACACATATTTTGAAACAAATTCTTAACCATTTGAACTTCTTACTTACAAATATGTTTTTCAAAATGTTGAAAAATCAAAGTGCTATGTTTTCATGAATACAGGTTCACAAATTCTTATGTCAACAAGACTTGAGACTCTGCAAGAGGGCATGTGGGATATTTCAGAAGGTAACGAGGGTCACAGCTTTCCCAATAATCTCCCTTCTGATTCCCTGATGGACAACTCCTTGTGCTGCAGCAGCTCTCAACTTCTTCCTCTGCGAAGCAAATGCTTAATTTGGGGTGCAGCTAAATTTGGTTTTCACGTGAAACATTCACTTACATGTGTTATTTTCTCAGGGTGTCCTGTCTGGATGTGCTTGGGCTTTTATATAATCAGCTGTCATGAGCACAAGCAGTAGCACGCTGACTTCTTAGACGCAAACAAGCTCATTTCTTGTTCACTGCAGTTTTGAAGCCATGAGAACAGAGGTTAGAAAATGCACTGAACCTTAAAAGAAAGGATAAGTTGAAGCAGTTTTAAGGTCTGGTGATTTTTTCCTCCA
>WHYT01017627.1:65163-92380 GCA_009806455.1 Tetrax tetrax
GGCGCTCACCCGGAAGCGCTCCGGGAGGGTGGCACCGCCCAGCGCGAGTGGTTCCGGCTGGCAGCGCGCTTCCCCCCCTCGGCCCCTGCGCCACGCCGCCGCCTCCTCTCGTCGCCGGGCCGCCCTCCTCCTACTCCTCTTCCTCTTCCTCTCCTCTCCTCTCCTCTCCTCTCCTCTCCTCTCCTCTCCTCTCCTCTCGGCCCATCCAGCGCTGTGTCCCCCCTTTCCCCTCGCTGGGCGATGTCGCTGCGGAGTTGCCGGGCCGCGGGGCCGTGGGGCCGGCTTACGCCGCCGTTGCTTCTGTTGGCGCTGGCGGCCTGCGCTGCCCGGGCCTCCGAGATCACCTTCGAGCTACCGGATAACGCCAAGCAGTGCTTCTACGAGGAGATCGCCCAGGGCACCAAGTGCACCCTCGAGTTCCAGGTAGCCGGGCGGCCGGGGGCGGGCCTAGCGGGGAGCGCCGCCCCGGGCCTGGCTGCGCCGCGCTGCCGGAGCTGGGCCGCGGCCCGGAGCCCGGCCCGGCCCGGCCCGGCCGGCGGGGAGCGGTGGCCGAGGGGCTTTGTGCCGGCGGGGGAGCCTCCCCGCCCCCTTCGCCGGCAGCGCGGCGGCTGTGGGCCGTTAGGGGAAGCGCCCGGCGCGGTGGAGGCCGAGGCGGATTTGGCGGCCCAGCGCAGGAAGCGCTGCGCGCTGTCGTGAGTGCGGGAGCGGCGGGGAGGCGCGGGTGCCGCCCGTGAGTGAGATCGGTAAAGCTGGCCTTGAAAGCTGGCGTCCCACCCGTGGAGCCTGGAGAATCCCCGAAGCGCCCCCCGCCCGGCGGCAGTACTGGCAAAGTGCCCCAGGTGTACAGCAAAGCAGGAGTCTTACAGAAAATAAAACATGCAGGCAACTGGCATCCTGTGTAAGACTGTGGTTAACATGCACATCTTGAGTGAGGCTGCACAGTTCTTCTTCCTGTTCCTGGTTTCTAACAGTTTGAATGTGCAGCCGTTGTGATAGAGCACGCTGTGCAGCTTCGAGATGTATCGAGCAAACATCCCTGGCAGTTGTGGTGCCTTTGAGTGTATCAGCAGAGTTCACACCTTTCAGACTCTCACTTCAGCTGGCAAAGTCACAGACAGTACAGCAACAGTATGAGGAAGAGATAATTTTTGATGGAAATCACAGTTATGTTTGGGGGCTTTTGAAGAGGCTATGTGCTTTTATGGTCTTACTTTTCCTATTGAAGTCCAGTGGTTGTTCGTTGGTTTTTTTGTTTGTTTTTTTTTTCATTCCTAGCTGCTGTCCTGCCCTTCCATATTTTGGGGAATATTGCTGTCAAATGTCAGTCCTTGTTACTGTGTCCTACACCTTCTTGTTCTTTCTTAGATATACCTTTTTCCCTCCCCAAATGTTTCTTCTCCCTGCCTGTTACTTTCATAAAGTCTTTTCTATGCAGTACTCTTCCCTCTGTTTTGAAATGAGTATCATTGGAGGTTGCTGGACGGATAGGTCTGCTGCTGCCACTTTTGTCAGTGATCAGAACAGAATTGTTAAAGGAAACATCTGGATTTGACTAGCTGCTGGTAGACTGAAGTGCTGGCTGCATGTCCTTTGGTAGTGTGTCTCAAGAGCTGAGAGGGAGGCTCAAGCAAGCTTTGTGGGAAGGAATCCTAGGGGAACTTTAGAGCTTTGGCAAATCTTTGCCATATATATATATATACCTAAACAGATGCTGTCAGGGTGTGTGATACAACTCAGTGTTACATTCAAGTAATTGGGAAAAGCATACCTCTGTCAAATTTGAGATCATACTTCAAAAATGAGCTGTTGTTTCATTATAGTAAATCTTACTTTTGTTTTTCCTTCCAACCAGTAAGCATTACTGTGTGAAAATCCCAAGTAGATGCAGACAGACATCCAAGGAGAGACATCCAGATATCAAAAAACCTTTTTGCTCTTTGCATCCTGTCCTCACATTTTTTTAAAAACTGAAGATACTGTTTGCCAACTGAATATTTTTTAAAATACCTGTTTTCAATGCAGCTACAGCTCAGATCTCTTGTTATTTTGGTTATTAATGTTTTTATTTTAATAACTTAACACCTAGATCAACTGCTGTGAGTTTAAATAATACTATGTGAACTGAAGTGCAGATACTCAGACACTAAAATATTTCAGTGATTTCTGCACACGCATAAAAGAAACATGCCTTTAGATATAATTCTCTTCCTCCTACAGCCTGCTTTATCTTAAAAGCAAAAAGGCTGGAGCAAGGCTTAAGTGTAAAACCACTAGCCCCAGAGTCATCAGAACACCCAAGTTATGAATAGCTAAGCTACTGATCAGTCTTCCTGTAGTGGTGGGATGGCTAGTCTACAGAGCAAAATGCTGTAGATCAACAATAATCAAAGCCTGAAAAAAAAAAAAAATTGAGACAAGGTGAAGTTTTGAGTCACTTGTAGGTATTGTTGGGGTGTGCTGGTTTTAGGATGAAATGCTGACTGTGCAAGAGGGAGGCAGCAGACCCCTCAGAACACTGCTCTGTTCAGAAGCACCGGTGAAGAGAAGCCAGGTGGAAATACCTGTTCTGCTGGTTGTATGCCATTCCTGCAGCCTAAGCAGCTTGAGCTGGTAGGGTAGTTGCACTCTTCTGGCTGTACAGAAAGGAGGCGTCTTACTGCGTGTTAGCAATTTCAGCCAGCTGAATCGGTTCCGTGGAGGTCTTGTGGATACGGCAAACGGTTGATTTGTTACAACGGTGTCTTTGCTGCCCCATCAAGTTTAGTCTACTCTAGACTTTGCTGTTGTATAATTACTTATAACGAAGTAACTAAAATTGCTTTCATAAATGGTTGAAAATGCAGTTGACACTACATATCCTGAACCTGAAAGTATTTTGAATGTCTTCCATGAGAAAATAATTTTGCAGAATCGTTTTGAATGGTTTTCAGATTTGCATGTTGTGTTCTAAAACATTCGTTAGAGCAAAAAATTTTGCAATGCCATTTAACAAACCGTACTTCTTAGAAGAAATGTATGAATGTCTGTTTAGTTAAAAAGACAACTTATTGGGTTTTGTTTCCAGGTGATCACTGGAGGTCATTATGATGTCGACTGTCGGCTGGAAGATCCTGATGGCATTGTCTTGTACAAAGAGATGAAGAAACAATATGATAGCTTCACATTTACGGCATCCAGAAACGGAACATACAAATTCTGCTTCAGCAATGAGTTCTCTACTTTCACACACAAAACTGTGTACTTTGATTTCCAGGTTGGAGAAGATCCACCACTGTTTCCTAGTGAGAACAGAGTAACTGCGCTTACCCAGGTAAAATGCTGTTGTGTTTGACAGCAGCTGTTAGGTGGAAGCAATGTTTGTTGTGGTTTTTTTTGGTTTTTTTTTTTTTTTTCCCCCAAGTTCAGCTGCATGCATTAGATATCTGTATCACTTTTGAAAATCAATGGATTTGAGCTTTTAAAATATCTGAATTACTACAAATAAGCTTTTCTTCTGCAGGTAGGTTTTATGGAACATAGAGCAGGGCCGAGAAGAAATCACCAATTACTTAAGAGAATATTGAGGGTAGTTACTTAAACCTTAAATTCTAGGCCACTATCTTCTTTTATTTTGCTTTGTTTTCTTGGTTTTTTTTGTTTAAGGAAGTTTCTTTTAATGCCGTTGTTCTGTGTCTCTTGAAGTGTGGATTTCACAGACCGTAAGTAACAGTAGAGTCTTTTCTGATGGAGAATTTAAGTTGACCTCTCAGGTAACTGCCACTTTTAAAATCGAGAAGAAAATTCTAGCAAAATAAAACAAGTAATAAAAAAATGAACAAAATTAGCGATACTTACCAGCTTCTAGGTATGTCCTTCATAAGACACTGCAAAGTGTCAGAGCATTATTGTTATATTCTCAAGATTTTACAGTTTTGTACCACCTCTACCCAATCTAAATCCATCTAAACTTCACTTACAACATTTGCTTCATGAATTCCCGCTGATGTCTTTACATTGTAACCATCCCAAACCTTGCTTTCAACAGCCCTTAAAGAATGTTGGATGTGGTTGCTATTTTGCTAGTCTGGCTTCAAAGATATAAATACCACTTCTGAAGTGCCAACCTCACTTGAATTTACCTCACATAAGTCTGCGGTAGCTGAGGTCTGTATGGAGTAGATGACACACAGTGAATTCAACTACAACTCTTACCTCTTCCTTCTTGTCTCTCTTATGCTTTGCTTTATTTTGTATTCAGATTTTTGATCTTGTATCTTTCCATCTCTTTTCCTTACTTTACTCTTCATTCTCTTCAGTCTGTGCATTCTGTTACGTTAGTTTTTATTTTACTGTCTTAGCATCAGCAGAGGGACTTCGAAATGCAGAACATGCGGTTGCTGCATCTAGCATCTCTGCAGCCTGTGAGAGAAGGTATATGAAAAAATAGTTTAGCATTCGGTTGTGGAATACACAATGCAAATAAGGTATTTGGGAAAGGGAAAGTTAATTTTCAGAGTGCAACACATCTTTGGTAAGAAGGTTCTTATTGCAGTTTTCTTGAAGCTTGTAGCATAACCAATTTTGGGCAGCCTTTCGCAGGTGCAATAAAAGGTAAATATGTAAAATCAGAGTGACTTTGTGTTTAAATCCCTTGTGCAGACTAGGTGAGATCTCTAATTTATTAGTGAGACCAATGGCAGAACTTTGTTTTGAAAAACTTTTCCTGAATTTTCTTGAAGGGTGTCTTAAACTTTTTCAGACATCTGTCTTAAAAGGAAGCAACTTGAAAAGATGGTTAAACATAGATATGATGACAGGCTGAAAGAGTCAGGGCTGTTCAGCCTGAAGAAGAGGAGGCTCTGGGGAGACCTTATAGCGGTCTTCCAGTACCTAAAGAGGGCCTACAGGAAAGACGGGGAAAAACTCTTCAGTAGGGCCTGTTGTGACAGGGCAAGGGGTAATGGTTTCAAAATAGAGAGAGGTAGATTTAGATTGGACATTAGGAAAGATTTTTTTACAATGAGGGTGGTAGAACACTGGCACAGGTTGCCCGGAGAGGTGGTGGATGCCCCATCCCTGGAAACATTCAAGGCCAGGCTGGATGGGGCTCTGAGCAACCTGATCTGGTTGGAGATGTCCCTGCTTCTTGCAGGGGGTTTGGACTAGATGACCTTTGAAGGTCTCTTCCAACCCTAACAGTTCTATGATTCTGTATAAGTAACTTAGAGTGGTCCTGTCAGCGTGTTAAACATTTCCTTGTATAATAGTTTGTGCTGTTTCATCTTCCTGAAATACTAATTTTAAGCCATAAAATAGGGAAAGTGTGACTAGAAATTAAGTATTCTGAAAATCTATTGATTGATGTCTCAGTGGTCAAAACACAGTGAAAGGTACTTACAGAATATAAACTGAAAGTGGAAGAAGTTTATATGAGAAATGACCTAGGGGTTGGAAAACTGGTAATACTTTTTAAAAATATTAAAAAAAATGACAATGAAGTTGGGCAATTCGTTAAGTGTTTGTTGTATGGGATCATTCAGGAACACTGAAAGGTAACAGAATTGCCCTTTCTCTAACCTCTTTTGTGTACATGACTAAGAGAAGGGTCTGTTGCCAAAATAACATGTGGAGTTCAGTAGTGTAGGATGTTGTACGACTTCAGTGAGAATTATGCAATGAGGAATGTCATACTTCTGAAACACAGAAGTATTTAATATACTGTGTGCATCTTAATGTTATAACCAACTGTTTCTTTTCCTAGTATGTGTGGAATTAACAACCGAAAGATGACTGACATTTCAAAAGTTTCTGATGTTCATTTTGAGCCCAAATATACATGAATTTGAGATTTGTTTAGTTTTTCTCCAAGCCCATTTCTTTATTTAGATCTACAGTTTTACATGCTTCTGTATTTAATAGTTTGTCACGTTCCTGTGTGTGGAGTTTGATCAATGTAAGTTAGATTTTACTGCATTTACAGTATTTCAGTCTGACACTGGACTGAGATAATCTTTAGCCTGTAAAGTTGCATGAATCCTAATTTTAAGTATCAAATGACAAAACTTTGCAGTAAAAGCACTAGAAGGGTTTGTAATTCAGTGGTGTACATTTGTTTTTTTTCTCTAGATGGAGTCTGCCTGTGTTTCAATTCATGAAGCTTTGAAGTCTGTCATCGATTATCAGACTCACTTCCGCTTGAGGGAAGCGCAGGGCCGCAGCAGAGCAGAGGATTTAAACACGAGGGTGGCCTACTGGTCAATAGGGGAAGCAATCATTCTTCTGGTCGTTAGTATCGGGCAGGTGTTTCTCCTCAAAAGCTTCTTCTCGGATAAAAGAACCACGACGACCCGTGTTGGATCATAACTGGTAGTGGTAATGCTTCATTGTGTGCTACTTATCTGTAAAAATTACTGTTTTCCAATTAGATGCAGGTACAAAAGATCTGAATATATATGCAGCATTCAAATTTGTTTACCCCTCCTCCTTTAAAAAACACAAAACAGACCGACAATGTTACAAAAGGGACACATGATTTGAAATATTTAAAAAATACTTTGCAAATTAAGATTTTTTTTTTTTTTTTTTTTTTGATTCCTGTATTAAATACCTGGCAGTGACCAGCCTCTTTTCATTTCTACTGATTTTCATCCAGACCGAGTTAGATTTTTACCAGCAAGTTTACTATCTGCAGTGTAGTGCAGTAGACCTGACAGTCTAGTGTCTGATATGAGAACCAATAGATACGAAAATTTGATTTGACTTTAATTTTCTGTCTGAATGTATTGGATTATGGAACAACAAATATGATGAACTGCAGTGTACTGGTCTGATTTACTGTTAAAAAATAATCCAGTGATATCCCTTGCTGGTAAAATTGTTGCAAGCTTGACACTACATCATGGTGCAAATTCTCTGTCAGCCTGGTAAGTCTCCACCTTCAAAACTTGCTACATTTTATACTTGGGTATGTTTGCTTAAACATACATTCTTCTGTATTAAAATAAATGCATTTCCTCTTTTACAATATTTGTTTCACTGAACAAATTGTAAGCTGAGACTACTCAGGAAATCCACTTTCTGTATTCAAAAATCTAAATCTTCAAGTTTGTTTAAAAAACATGCAATAAAACAGTGAATCTTCTAACTTTGTCACTGAAACTGTACAGTTTCTGTACTCATCATTATATGCTGCTGCTGCTTTTTGGATTGAAGACCAGAAGTAGCGTTGTCCGTTAAGCAGCACAGCACCAGCACTGGGCAAAGTTACATTATGTGTTGGGCACCTACAGAGCTTTTTACTAAATAGTTTTCCTGTCAAGAGGCCAATTTGATACTGACACTGCATTGCACAAGTGCTGTAAATTTTACTTTCCTGTGTGTGGTGCACTGATACTTGATGGCCTTGTGCATTTAGTTGCCACTCTTTTTTGGTAGTAGTCAGGAAATATTTTAAATATTTCAGGTTATCTTTTTGGTAGAGGTGTAGTTACACTGTTTCCACTGCTCATGTCTTTAGTAGCTTATGTACTGTAAAGTCTTGTTTTATTTGGATGTGGAAGGTAGTAACTGTATGTATCTACAAGTAGCTTGAATTGAGCTGGTCATAATAAGGCTAAACTCCTTCAAATAGCTCTGGAGGAAGAAGTAGACTGACCAATTCTTAAGTGCACACAAACTAAGGTGAAAAAAATTGTCATATTACTGGCTAGTTCAATAGATGCTGGTTAAACGAGTTTTCAGCAAGCAAAGGAAGAATGCTAAACCCTTACTAATCACCTGTATTATTTCTAGCAAAAATTTGAAATTACATCTGCAGGTGACACTTGAGCAGTCTGAAGAATTGACCTAAGATGACTTGATTTTAAAATATTGTGATGACTGAAAAAAATAAACAAAAGTGCAACTACGCTGTTGTGAACTGAACAACTGCTCTTTTGGAATTTGAAGAAGAACCTCAAAGAGCTCAAAAATTACTTAAAACGTCATGGGGATATTAAAAATGTTAATGTATGTAAAATGCAGGATTATATGCAATGTTTTTCTGTCTTATACTGAATTTTAAATTCTGCAGTCCCATTTTGGGATGCAAGCTTCACAGAAACAGTTAAACTCACAAAGATCAGAAAAAAAACAAACCACAAACTAATGCTTTCTTACAATACAAATCTGTGCCTGCACACAATATTCTTGATTGTACCTATATGCTTTATTCTTGTGTTTCAGCAACTGATGGTCAGTACATTTTGTGTTGCATTGCACACAGTAATGAAGCAAGGTACACTTTGGGTGCAAGTGTCTGATGAAAACATGATTTATTTTTGATAGTGTCCACTATTATCTTCTGGCTTTGGAATGTCACTTGTAGCTTTAATCACAACAAAAGCATTTGTTTTAAAGATTGAAAGATGGTGGGTTTTTTCCACTGAGTTGTTCTGTGTGCTGTCAAAGCTGGTAAACAATGCGATAAAACAGATAATGGTTAGCCATCATATACATGTCTCTCTTTCTTTCATTGTGTTTGTGTGAAATGGGACTGTTCAGCTCAATGTTACTCCCACTGCAGAGGTTTAGTGGACTTGACTTTTGCATTGAAGTCGGGTATCCAAACTAATCCTCTGGTATCCTGCTGCACAATATGCAGCAATAGCTTAAAAATGCCTTTATTTTTGTGTTATTAAAACATGGCACAAATACACGTTTAAACATAGCTGTATATAATTTTTAAAGTGACTGACTGAATAGGATATAATAAAACACATGATAACACACAGTGGGTGAAGAAATGAGTTGTGACTTTCGGTTAAATCTGCATCTTTTTAATATATAAAAAGAACAGTTTGCTTAATGGTGTGATACACAAGTAAACACTTCTGTGTTAAAGGGGATATAACTGTGTTTTTAATTGCTAAAGGCCCTGAGTTTCAGCTATTCCTTTGATGTTTTATGTTTACAGAACTTCTTTTCATGTCCTGAAATGTTAGTTCTTGTTTTAGTTTAAGGGGGAAAAAAAAAGGTTTAGTTTGAATAAGACAAAAAGCAGACCCTGTGAATATTGTATGGGAAAATAAAAATTAATATATTAATGTGGTCTGATTGTTTTGTTTGCCTGTGGGAGTGGGGAGTATGAGTCTTCAAGAAAGCTCTGAATATGATTTTAGTTGACTTGCATTTTAACACGTTACAGTTAATCTACCACCTGAGACTTCACAGTTACTTCTGTTGCTGTACATCAAGAAGTGTACTGGTTCACTGCTGATCATAATTAGCTGTGCTTTCAGGTCACTGGAAAAACTCAAGTTTCAGCAAGATAGTGTGGATACTGGCTCTTTGCTCAGCATATTAGCGGTGCAGGCAGTTATATTGATAAATCTATTCTTGTTAGAGTGGAATTCAAAGTATTTGACTGTAGATGCCAGAAATTATTTGGGACCCAATGCATCTTTTCACATTAATTCTGTAGACACAAGGTGACTATGAGATGAGGTAGACAGGTGCATCCAATTAGTGTTGTCTAATGATGGGATATAAACTTCAAATATTATGTAGTAACTGTGTGATTTGAGATATTTTACATTGTGTAGCTACTTGCTGAATCTTAGCATGTAGTAGTTAAGTTGAGTTTTAAAAACCAGATAGGTGTCATTGCTTTGTGTGAGCACATGCCAAAGTGGCTTTTTCTTCCTGTTTGTGTTTTCTCCTATGTCAGTTGCTGTACATTCCAAAATTTGCAATAATATTTACAGCACTTGGATTTTAAAAAGTTTTTGTCCGGTAGTATGAGTAAGTTCTCTTTCTGTGATGTGTTATTGTTCTGGTCTAGGAGTTGTTTGGGGTGTTTTAGGTGCCTGGCATCCAGGATTTGAAAGTACCGTAAGACATGTTGTGGTCTGAAGCAGTTTTCCACTGAAAGCTGATCATCTTACAAAAAAAAAAAAAAAAAGACAGTGAAAAGATGAGTCAGCAGATCAGCTGACTTGTATGAGAATTAATACATTTCTCAAAGAGGAAGTAGAAATGTGCTCTGGACCACTGAAACTGGTTTTAAAGTGTCTCGGACTGCCAGACTGCCTGAGGGCACACCTGCAGCAGGGGCACTGCAGCCTGGATTTTGCATGACTTGCGCAACAGCAACAATTATTGAAATTAATTTTTAAAGCCTGACCTTGAAGTTCAGCGGGGAGTTACACTGTCATATAGAAGTGTGCAGAAAGCTGGTATACTGCACCAGGTTACTCTAGGAGAAGTTCTGCATTTGTTATCTGAGTGAAGTTCATTGTGTAATTCAGATCCAATTTCCTAAGTAGTGTGGGTTTTTTGCAGCTTTTATGTCTCTAAATGAAAGCAAGCTTATTGCATATTATCAAGAACTCAGATTGACATTATGTAACACAACTCTGGAGTCATTGCTATTGACTTCAGAGGCTTTTGTGTGGATTTAACTTCAGGTGCCATCAAAGTGTGTCTCCTAATCATTATTATTGAGGTGCAAATGTTTCCTGCCTTTGCTTTCTGCCTCACTGAGCTCTTCACAGGAAGCAGCTGTACTCATACTAATGGAGAACTCCACCAGTAAGGGCAGCATCCTCTAACGTTAATGATTATTTAAAACTAAGTCTTAGTAGTTGTCATTACAGTTGCTGTTTCCCTGAGCCACTGAAGTAGTCACTATGCATTTATAGCTGATGAGTGCTAGTTCTGCTTCTCAGTAAGACCATGGGCATTTTCCCTGAAGAGATGGAAATCTTCCAATATCACTTGATTTCTTGTGAAAAGTAGGTTGAACTCCTTTTTCTATATAGCTTAGTGAAGGAGTGGTGCTGCAGGGATGAGATGAGACCAAAAGTTTAACATAAGCCCTAAATGAGACAGATGCAAGTCTTACTCTCACATTCCTCCCCTTGACTTGCATGGTTGTTGAATCAGGTTCCAGAAAAGCGAAGTTACGTGTGTGCATTCTGAGGATGCTGCTGATCTTGACCAAGTAAGTGGTGTGTGTGAGACACGAGGGGAAGTGGCAACTCATCTCAGCTTAGGAAATACTCTGGTTACCTGACAGTAGCAGCTCTCAAAAGGTTCATTATTTGTATTTAAAAGTCCATGTTCCAAACCTCAGGGCAAGATCTTACGTAAGCATAAGGTGACACGCAGAGAAAGAGACTGCACAACCCAGAAGGTTGTAAAGTAGGTATGCTTTATTTCCGATGCACTGGGCACACAGGGAATCGCTTCCCAAAAAAAAATGTGTGCACCTGTGTCAGTGGACCTTTCTATATTTATACACAGGAGTGTTTACATATTCATAAGGATTGTGAAAATGCCTATACATATTCATAACCTTTCCCTGAAAAGGTGGACCCATTCCTGGAACTCATTTCCCTAGTCCACACCCCAGACTCCTTGTTGCGCCCGTGCCATGATGTCTGGTGGTCACACGCGGGGGTCTTTGGGGATGAAGGCAGTGACGAAGAGGAGGTTAAACTTTTTACCTCTGGGCCCTCGTATGCCATTAATTGCTACGGCAGCTCTTTGTTGTCCATCTGTGCTCCTGATGTTTCACCAGTAGCTTGTTTGTTCCATATTTATCCTGCTGTCCTTGTTAGTTTGAGTAGTATCTTCCTTCTACGTGATTAATTCTGTATACTTACATCGTGAGATAAAATAAACTACATATTTTATGTAGTTTTAATCTATTGCCAAAGATTATCCTTAATTATCATGCTACTATTTTCGGTGTTTTCCGTCCTTGTCTCAAAAGTGGTTTTACTTTGCAGTACTAAGCAGATTGATTTGACCCACTCACCTTCTCCCCCACCAGGGGACAAGAACCAGGATACACATGGAAGTAGTCTGGTGAGCATCACTGGTGTGCAACACAATGATTTAAAGCAATTCGTCTGCCTTTTGCATCTGTGTTTTATGTGTAGAAACTATTCTTAATTGGATGTCATAGTTTAGCCCCAATAAGGACCAGACTACGCAGTCTTTCTCTCACTCCCCCTCTCTCAGAGAGAACAGGGAGAGACAGTAGAAGAAAAAAGGCTCGAGGTTTGAGATAAGGATGGGGAGAGATCATTGAAGTTACTATTACGGGCAAAACAGACTTGACTTGGGGAAAACTATTTTTTTTATTATTAAAACCAAAGCAGGATAATGAAAAAGAGAACAAGACAACTTCCCTCCACCCCTCCCTTTTCCCAGGCTTAACATTATCTCTACCACCTTCTTCCCTTGAGCGGCACAGGGGGGAAGAGGGAATGGGAGTTAACGGTCAGTTCAGCTTTACGCCACTCCTTCCTCCTCACATTCCTCCCCTGCTCCAATGCAGGGTCCCCCCCACGGGCTACAGTCCCTCTCCAACTGCTCCAGCGCAGGGTCCTTTTCCATGGGGTGCAGTCCCTGAGGAACCAGCTGCCCCAGTGCGGGCCCTCCACGGGCCACAGCCCCCTTCAGGCACCCGCCTGCCCCGGCGTGGGGCCCTCCCCGGGCTGCAGGGGGATCCCTGCTCCTGCGGGGCCTCCATGGGCTGCAGGGGCACAGCCGGCCTCACCAGGGGCTGCACCTCGGGCTGCAGGGGAATCTCTGCCGGGAGCAGCATCACTGCTCCCCCTCCTGCTCCACTGACCTTGGCCTCTGCAGCCGTTCCTCTCACAAGAAATTCTTCACAACCGGCTCAGGCAGACGCCTCTCAGGATCTCTCACATCTCCTCTCCTCTCCACCTCTTGCAGCCGGGCCGGGCTGAGTTGGGCCCAGTCGGCCGCCCGGCGGGAGGCCAGAGGGTGAGGGCTGCAAGGCCCACAGGGCTCACACCTCCCCTGCTCTGCCCCCGCTTCTGTATCTTCACATCTTATTCTTCATTTTTTTTTCCCCTTAAATAAGTTATCGCAGATGTGTTATCAGGGAACATTCTGCTACCAATTGGTTCGGCCTTGGCCAGCAGCGGGTCCGCCCCAGGCCCGGCTGAGTCCACTGAACAAAGGGGAAACTTCTAACAGCTTCTTGCGGAAGCTGCCACTGTAGCCCTCCTCCCTCCCCCCCCAGATAAAACCAGGATATTGGAATACCATGTTCCTCAGTTCCACTGCTGTTAATTGTGTGTTTGGTTATCAATAGAGGCTGTTGAACAGGACTTCCTAAATATTTTCCTAGCCTTTATCTCTCACCGTGAGACACTATCCAGCTTGCAGCGCAGCAAGAGATGCAATACAGCAGGATGCCATCCTTTCAACAGCCTGCATTGCTGAGGTACACGTTTTGTAGCCGAATGCGTTTTCTTGGTGTGCTCCCACAGGATGGTTGTCACGACCTCCTGCCGGCAATGTGTGACAGGGCATCTGAGAGGTCTCCACATGGTGGAGTATTCCTGGTTGATGCAAGAACCTTCTTGTTCAGGATGCGATCGGTTCTGTACGATCGGTTACAAGATCTACCCGTTGATTGTGGGTATTCTTTCCTGAATTTATGTACATAGATTTTCATGATGCCAAACACAGCAGATTTGTTCATTCCTTACTGCAAATGAGTATTCTTTATCAATAATTACAGAAAAGAAAGTGTGTTGATATTATTTGATATGGAGCATATAAAAAACTGAGGAGCAGGATTTTGTTTCAATAAGAAATCAAAACATGAGGGAAAACGCTTTTGGAACGGTAATGTGTTGATATGAGACAAGGGCTTTTTTTGACATAGCACTACCTCTTGCTCTGATGTTAGGTGAACACAATACCACTGAGTGTCAAGGAAGAATCTCAACAGGGAGAGACACAAGGTGGAAAGACAAGCAGGAGAGAGAGGAGGAAGAGGAACAGTGAGGGAGGAAGAATGGGAAGGAGGGAAGAGAGAACAAAGGGACCAGCCCAGGGAAGGAAGCCCATGTGCTGGGTTTGGGAGGTTTAAGGAGTGCCCAGCTTGCTCCCCATGGCCAAGAGGTGCTCCCTCTCCTGGGGTGTGGGTGGCCTTTGGTGGCTGCTGTCCCCCAGCGCAGGTCTGCAAATAGCAGCTGTAATTCAGCCCAGAGTCCTCTCCCTTTAGTGCACATCAGTGCACTGAAAACAAGGAATTCAATGAAAATTGCCCCAAGGGAAATTAGAAGCAACGTTTGTTAAAGGGTTGTTAAAGGGTGGATGGAGGCTGGAATAGCAGTAGGCTGTTATGGAAAGGAAATGTGAAGAACGGAGTATGGTAACCTCCAGGAGGTGCTGCCACCTCTGGAATTAACAAAAAACATAAGGAAGTTGGCTACTGTACCAATTCAGACATGGAAAGGTTGGCTGTTGGATATGTTTTCATGGTTGCCAGGGGGACCATGGGTTAAACATGTACTTTTCTTTCTCCCTTGCACACCCATTTGCTTGATTTTTATTCTGTGTTTGATTCCTTGCTTCATGCAATTGATTAGGCATATTTTAAAGGGAATGCAAATGGTAGATATGTTTGATGAGCCAAAATTGATAGAGGGGCAGAGGGCAATGCCTGTGCGCCTGATCTAAAATCTGTAAGATGACTTTAATATCACATTTAAATTGTATAAATAAGTGAATCATAATTAATACTGTAATACTGGTTGTTAATAAGAATTATTTAGGATACGGGTCCTCCATGGGTCAAAGGACCGACTGAAGTGACCAGGCCTGATTAACAGAGTTGACCCATGGATGATCTGTATCGCATCGCTATGTTCACCAGGATTCTGGTGTTTTAATTATAACTTCTCTATAGACAGAGTGTGAGAACGTACATCATAAGAATGGTTAATAACACCTTTGCCTTGTGTAAAAAAAAACCCAGAAGCTATGCAAGAGAGAAGTGTTACATCACAGCAACTCCCTTGTTTCCTCTTTGGAGCTTTGGCCAAGCTCTACAGGGGGGGCAACGGGGTAGCTGAAACCAGGTCGTTCCACATTTTAGAATAGTGAAAGAAAAGGGGTTTTTTTTTACCACTATAAAAAGCTGGAGTCTCTTGCAGCAATTTTGGAGACCTCACCTACTAGTGGAGCACCACGTAGGATCTCCCAATTGCTGGGACAGGCTCTCCAAATCCTCACTGTAACCAGGGCTCCCCAGCAGCTGTGGATCTTGATGATGGTGTTGTGGTATCAGGGCAATTGGTGTCGTATCTTTCTTAATCACTACAGTTAACTGTAGGTAGTAATTAGGTACATTACTGTATTTTGCTTTATCTTTGCAATATCATTGTATATAACACATCACTGCTTTAACTGCAAGTAAATATAAGCTTACTTCTTTATCTTGGTGTCTGTGTCCTTAGTGCTAACCCCATCCACTGGCAAAACAGAAGTACTCTGCCTCACATCAAACCAGCCTGTAATCCCACTGATACAAACCCAGAATGACTCTGCAGCTCTCAGTGTCACTGCTTGTCTTGAACCCATGTGAGATGGTCAGCTGCCCTCTGATTCTGCACGTCCCTTTCATTTACAGTTAAGGACATGTAAGATGTTAAAGGCCTCACTTTGTACCATATCGCACTTGCTCTCCTCTGGAAAAAAAGCTTCCAAAATCTGAAAATTCACAGGGAAGAAAATGAGGCTGTAACTCATCACTTGGACAAATCCCTGGGCCAAGCTCCTCATGGGTTACACCTCATTAAGTTGTATAGCAAGGGGAACTTCCACCCTCTTGCAAATTCCACCTTAGAAAGAAATCCACTTGCATTTCAAAATACAATCGCAGAATTTGAAAAGCACTGGAAAATAATGTTTTTAGGCAAATGTGACGGTAAGATCATATTGTGTCGGTAGAGGACAGGGATGGGGGTTACCTTGAACCCTTTTCAATTTGACCAGCATGCCAGTTTCCCAAGAAAGATGAGACCCTTTTGCCCAATGAGCCTGCCACACTCTGTTTAAGGAGAAAGGGGTCTTCCTCAAACCCTTTGCAATTTAGCCAGCCTGTCAGATTTATGCTGACAGCATTACTGGGACAAATCCCTCTTGGCAACCCACAAGGTCAGAGGGTGTCTGTCTAACCTGTTCGGGGGGTCTTCACAGGCAGTGACACTAGGACAAATCCCTTATAGTCCCTATATCAATTATTAAAGTTTCCGGAAACTTAAATTTCTAGATAGACAGATTTTATTATATAGGTTTGTGACAGGATAAAGGATAAAGACAGCCAGTGACAAGATACTGACTGGAAAAATAGACCTGAAACTATACATGTATATATGTGTGTGTGTCTGTGTGTGTATACACAGAACTTCAGAACTTATAAGTTTTAATAGCTAGCAAGATGTTAGTATCTAAGTGCACATAACACAGAGCTCCTACCCAATAGGTGTCCCTATGGGTGGGGCGGGGGAAGAGGTCCAGGCCATCGACTGATCCCAGACATTCCAATGGAGGTCTTCCCCAATATTCCTCTTTCCTTAATCCATTTTTATACTGTTTTTTACTTCTAGGTGGAGCTTGAGTGACTCTAGTCATACATACCTTTGTTAGGATTGGTGTACATTTTTCTCACTTTGCTTTTAAAGGTATAGACTAAAAGAAATTCAGAATGCATGCTCCATGAGGGGTGGTCGTACCTTGGAGGTGGGTAGCTTTTGGGACAGAGGTGTGTTTTGGTATTATAATGACATTATAATGAGCAAAGTTCAGCTACGGGACATGATTTCACCATCATTGCTGAGACAGCAGTTGCGATCCATCTTCCTTGATAGCAGCTATGCAGTTATCTTTGCCAGTCTTGATAACAGGGATGAGCTGTGGTTCCTCCACTCTGTTCCCCATTTCAAGGACGTTGTACATTCTGTTAGGCCAGAGTCAGCCTTGGCCATGGCAATCACATTCCGTTCCCACAAGCAGCAACTGCATCTTACCTCGAGACTGTCTGTAGTATTATAGCTTGTGTCAAGAATGTAAGCTGAACTTTGGGAAACAGTATTTTTCCATTCTCCCCATTTCTACTGTTTTTCCACAGCAAAGTATGGGATGTGTCAGTCAAAATACTGCAATTTCATTTCCATTAGAAACTGTTACTATTTGCAATATATGGAACACATGACAAAAATGCCCGAAACAATACATTTAAAGGAAGTTTGATCTTGCTAGAATTTCCTTTTGGAAAACACCTTTCTACAGATTACCATGCTCACACATAAGAACAATCAAAACCCAAAACCTCCCCTTAGTTATACTGTAAAACCTCAAGAATTGAAGGCTGAGTCTCTAGGCAGCCGAAAGTCCTACAGTCTCTGCAGTCAACAGAAGAGGAACTAAATCCCATCTGCAGCAGATGCACCAACCAAGCAACCATGAAATCAGCATTTATGCCAGAAGGGCTCAAAGAATATCCTTCAGCCACTGCAGAGCATACCTTCAGCACTCAATAGCAAATGGATGGCCTGTCATAAAATGCAAGCTCCCAAGTCTCAGTGAGCCTTCCCCAGGCAGCAGCCAGCAGAAAAAAAAACTTTAGCAGGCCTGAAAGAATGATCCACACTGGAAGATATAGTGTAAACAAGAGAATTTTGAAAAACTCAGAGCTATCACACCTCCAAAACTTGCACAGTCAGGTAATTCTTTGGCACTGTGCTGGATATAGCAGACCCTACATAGCTATGCACATAGATTTGCTCCTCCACTCTTGCTTTGAGAGGACTTTCAGGGCTGTCCTCACAATTGTTTTGTGGTGAAAGTAAGGAAGATCTATAGCAGATGCTGTTCCTTCTCTCACACTCTCCCAATAGTAGGGGCAATGCAGACTCAAGCCCTAGATCTCAAGAGGCACCAAAAACATCTTATAGGTGAAGGATGCTTTTCACATGATGTAGCAAGTCTGCAGGTTGACACAATGACAATAAACACACAGACTGGGACACCCAGATAGTAGTATCAGATGGGAAAAGGTGCATTTGACCAGGTATTTAGTTTCAACAAGGCAATGTGTAGCTCCTTTGATGTGGTTTTGAAGCAAGAAATGTTCATTTTCCTACTTTACAGACAAGGCAGCGGACCAGGGGAGGGTAATTCCTTCTGTTTCAAGTCCATCCATTAGCTTAGCACTTCAAGGCATAAAGGCGTTCTTCTCACCACGAGCAGCTCACCAAACAGAGGGTGAATGCAGCCAGGAGCAGGAGAGGGAGAAGGGAGATGCAGGAGACCATTTCCCTGTGCTTTGTCCAGCAGCTGGGGGGACATGGAGCATTGGGCACCTCAGAGGTGGTGGTCACTGGTGATGGTTCAAAACTGTTGCCCTGTGTCTAGCACAAGCCCTGAGCCATCATCACAGAAGCTAAAATAGCATCTAAAGGACAGCAGATGGCAGTGGAAAACCTGTCTGAGGATGGTGCCACATCCCAGTGACCGTCTGGGACAGAGCAGGCAGCTGCTGATCAATTCCAGCTCCTCAAAAGCCATGGGGGGCAGGGAATGGGGAGCATGTTGGGAAATTCATTTGGAAGGTTTGTTTTCAGTATCTGTTTCATCTCCCAGTTTGGCTGGTAAAAGGCTGACAGGATTTTCCTTTGCCTGTTCTTTTCAGGAAACTGCTTTTCAGGTCTCAAAAGAAACCCCAAATATTTGGTTTCTAACATTATTAATATAGTACAGCACTTGGATGCAAAGAGTGATCTGCTGATTTTTCTGCCGACACTGAGAGACTTCCAAGAACAAAAATTGTTACTGAGTGGCTTCTACACGTACATTGTGGAGATAACAGAGCACAATAGCAAATGCCTCAGTAGCTGGGTACTTTGGGTCCATCTTTACACTTTCTAGACCAAGCAATAATGCTTACTGTGCTCTACCAGGCACTCTCAGTAAAGACAGGATCGCACAGTTTTGAGGTACCTCTGGCTTCAGAGGTACTGCCTGTGCTTGCTTGCCCTTCCCCCTCAGAGCTGGGAGATGTGTTGAAGTTGGCTTCGCTCTTTCACTTTACTTGTGCCATGGCTGGGCTGTAAGTCATCCCTTGAGAGATCACTGCATTCATATTTTCTATACATACATACAGAGAAGAAAAAGAAACACAGCTTGAAGAACCTGCAGTCTGTCTGGGTTAAAATAAATGATGTGAAGAAGGCACACTTACCCACTGTGCAGGCAGGAAGGAAAACGCAACATGTAAGATCTGGACCCACACAATTATTCGAGGGCTTAATTTTCTTTAACGGAAGTGAGCACCATCTTCCTCTCTGAAGTCTTGTGGTCATCATAAGGCCAAGTGTTTAGCTTGCATGGCCAGATCTTGCCCAGGCCCAGGCAAAGATAAAGTGCAGAACCTGAGCAACACGAGGAACAGCAAAGAGGGACACTGCTGTGGCCGTTTGCACTGGGGAAGGTGGAGAGCTGAAGCAACAGAACTACAGAAGTTCAGTTAACGTAAACTTCCCCCAAACAGTGCATTAAGGCACACAAGGAAGTGGAGATCCCCCCAAAGGTCAGCGTTACAGTAGTTATTAGGCAGGCTGCAAAGCACATAATTGCTTTACCAGAGACAGTTTCCTACCAGTGGCTGTGGCACAAGGATCTGCTGGTTTGGAGAGGACCTGTTTATTCTCCCAGTGGGAGAGTTTTCCAAATGGCAGCAGCTGGGGGAAACAGAGAGGACCCCAGGGGAGTTGCAGGGCAGTCCCAGCTGTACTGCCACAGTCCTCTGCAAACTATACTCTTCTCAGACTGTCCAAATTTCCTACATGAGAGCCATCCTAGAGCTGCTATCAGAGTGCATGTTAAAGGCAGTGGCGAGTGTGAAGGACAGCAAAGAGCAGCTGGTGCTAGCAGGAAATTCTCTTTTGAGGCCTGGGTAACTGGGTTCAAGAAATTAAAATACAACCTGCTGCTGGACACAAAGGCAGCAGGTGTCATGCAACTTCTAGATTTGAGGCTTCAGGGTCAGAGCTTGTTATTTTGGTCTGTCTTCAGACCACTGATGCAGGTGGAAGTTTTGGCTGTCAGGCAGGCGGCTCAGGATCAAGACCTTGCATTCTGTGAAACTTCGTCAATTCCACATGTGAAGCCAGGGATACACATAAATTCAGAGTCTTAGTGCCCAGATGAGATGTAGGCAGGAAAGACTTTGATCTGTGAAGCACTAGGAAGCATTCTGAGACAATAGAAGCCTAAACAAGAAGAGAAGGCTGCCCTTTGATCATAAGGAAGTGAGGCTTCTGACACTGAAAATTCAAAGGCTCCTGGAAGAATACTTCAAGTAGAAGCTGGGGAAAAGCACACAGGTGCAGAAGAGCACCCAGTTGAGACAGATGCCATCTAAAAAAGTAGATACAGCTAAGGTTCAATACACCGACACAGGCACTGGCACCAAAAATGTCTTTTTGTAGTTGTACCACTGAGCTCCTTGATGAGGAAGGAGAGAGTGATTGAGAAGTGCTAAGTAATACTCACAAAGCTGTGAATTTTGGACAAGTAGTAATAGGGGAATTCAATGACTTCTCAAGAATGGAGTGCAGAGAGAACATCTTTGAGTGCTATAAATGACTGCTGCCTAAGACAACAAGTTCTAGAGCCTGCAGGAGAAGAGGCGGTATCCGGTTTGTTCTTGAATGGTGAATTACTTGCATGTAAACTGAGGAGGTTTTATTACAAGGGCTGTTGTCTAATAAGTACAAGTGTAAAACTGATTTTTACTGTGGAGCAGGGAAGACAGGCCAAATAAATGCGACATTCAGGTGTTCCAGTAGTCATACTTAAGAAAGGGGGTAAGGGACTGTGGATCAGGCAAACATCAAACTCTTATTTACCACTCAGTGTAATTTGAGATGTATGGGGAGCCCAATGAAACCATCAGGAGATTAATTTGAAATAGATAAAAGGACAATACTACCTTGCACAGGGGGTATCAATCTTCTTGAAGCTGTTCTCCCAGGCTTCTGTTAAAGGCAGGGAGTAGCAGCTGATCCAAAAAAGGATCAGGCAAATTCACAGGCAGCAGTTCCACAAGCATATATCGAAAGGCTTGACAAGCGTGTATTGCTGCCTTCCTGATTCAACAGTTATGGATGCTGAGGAATGGAAGGGTAATGGTCAGCATATCGTGGGCAGGAGCACGTGCTCTCCTAAACAGCTTCCCCTTCTGCTACTGTCAGAGTTCTATGGCAAACGTAGCACCAATCTAACCTGGCAGAGCTTACCATTTTGAAGACTGAAATCCTTATGATTTTTGCTGACTTAAAAGTATGCATCTGTGTTAGAAAGTTGTAATATACATCTTAAAATAAAAATGTATATGACCACATCTCTCACAAGGGTTCAGTCTCTCAGATATTGCAGAACAGGCTCACTAATACTGGGAGCGTGTTAGCTCCAATAGGATAATTGGAAATTGGATTTTTCTTTCCAGCATGTCCTTTGGGATCTCCTACAATAGAGCTATTGGATGTTTTGACAGATAATTGTGATGGTAATGATGGTGGTGTGACAATAATAGTAATGAGGATGATTATAAGTATTTCTTTGCAGTTGAATAGCAGCCTAAGAAAGTTCTTTGGGAAATTTTTCACAAAAACCCTCCACACATGCCCAGAACAAAACCAAACTTCTATCATACTGATAATGGGAAAAAATATGGTTTACTCACGTCCCTCAAAATTACCCACCTTAGGCAAGCGGAGAAGACGATTTTCCCACTCTGATTTATTTAATCCTTGTTTCCAAAGATTTTGCCACACTTTACAATATAATCAGCCACCATGTTCCCCTGAGTTTACTATTCCATCAGCTTGTCATTCATGCCCACAGAGACAGAATGAGGAAAATCTTGTGGTCACAAGAAGAGATCAGCTGTGTTGCTAAGACCAGTGTTTGGGAATTGCTTCAGTCCCATATATTATAAAAACACCTCAAAGGCCCAGCCAAGGCCCCGCTGTATGAGGGCTATAAAGCATGCTGTAAAAAAGCATTAGTGTTCCCACAGCTTGCAATGTAAAAGAGGGAAGCAAAAGTATAGGGAGATGATGCGAGAGCCAGAGAAGAGAGGACCACGCAAACTCACAGCCTTCTCCACTGGGGCTTGTTGCTTCCCGCTCCTAGCTCTGTCTCGCTCTACTGCCAACATAATGAAAATTTTTTTTTTTTGTCTCCTTGACTTCTGCTTGCCATCACAGCAGACAAGCCGTGATTGTTTTGCAGGCTTACCATCTCCATTTGTCTATCCTTCATCTTTCTCCAGGAGGAAGCAGGTGAGGTCAGATGAAACACAAATGCTTGTCTTTCTGTTGATTGCTACACCATGGTGCCAGGGCAAGACAAATGACCTGAGCACCTCCATGAAAACAGTCTGGTGATGAATTAGAATAGCATAGTATATCATGGCATAGCATAGCATTGTATAGCATTGCATAACCTAATATAGCATAGCTATGAGAGAGAAAGGAAAACAAAGACAGCTACCCCTGCATCCAGCCCCTCTCTCTGCCCAGCTACCAATGCTTCTGCTCTGCTCTGGTTTCTCTCTGCTGTCTGACATTGGTCAGGGCAATGTCGCTACATAGAGGGCTGTCAAAAAAGCACAGACAGCAGGCAGCGGTATCCGAACCAGAAGAGTTTAACATCTAATGCGTCCTTGACTGTGAATGTAACAGCCTACTGTTCTTCCAACCTCCATCCACCCTTTAACAAATGTTGCTTCTAATTTCCCTTGGGGCAATTTTCATTGAATTCCTTGTTTTCAGTGCACTGATATGCACTAAAGGGAGAGGACTCTGGGCTGAATTACAGCTGCTATTTGCAGATTGCACTGCAGACCTGCGCTGGGGGACAGCAGCCACCAAAGGCCACCCACACCCCAGGAGAGGGAGCACCTCTTGGCCATGGGGAGCAAGCTGGGCACTCCTTAAACCTCCCAAACCCAGCACACGAGCTTCCTTCCCTCGGCTGGCCCCTCTGTTCTCTCTTCCCTCCTTCCCTTTCTTCCTCCCTCACTGTTCCTCTTTGTCTTCCTCCTCTCTCTCCTGCCTGTCTTTCCACCTTGTGTCTCTCCCTGTTGAGACACTTCGTTGACACTCAGCGGTGTTGCGTTCTCCTAACATCAGAGCAAGAGGCAGGAAATTTTTTTTTCACCAAAAGGGATCTCCAACACTTGATCAGGCTGCCCAGGGAAGTGGTTGAATCACTGTCCTTGGAGGTATTTAAAAGACATGGGGGATGTGGCTCTTGGGTACACAGTTTAGTGGTGGACTTGGCAGTGTCAGATTTACAATTGGACTCAGTGGCCTTAAAGGTCTTTTTCAATCAAAATGATTCTACAGTTCTAAGCTTGCTACAAATTGAATCTCCCAATTTGTGAAGAATCAGGCAGGAAAGAGAAATGCACTGTTGCAAAGGAGTAGCCTCATCTCACAGAGATTTAAACCTGAGAGAGACAAGTAGTAGAACCAAGTATTACAGGGCTCTGTAAAGAACGTACCTAGTGGAAATGCCAGTCTCCTTGGACAAATGCATCCCATCCTGTTTGTCAACAAGAGATTGCTGGGCAGGATAGCCCAGGGTCAGCCTGCCTGACTATCAACAGCATATATAGGATCAAGCTCCATTGCTAAGTGCTTTTTAGTTCACCAGTGCAACATCTAGCCAGAAAGACCTGCTACCAGAAGTATGGCAGACCTGGTAAGCTGAGAGGGACCTGACACTGTGGTGATTGCCAGCAGGAGAGGATAGGGCAGCAGCAAAATGCCCCTTTAGGCTTCTCCCTTCTGGTGGAAAGCACAACCTAGTAGGATGGGAGACTCTCACCCAGGGCTGGCCGTTGGCCACCCAGGTCCTGCCTGCAAATCCTGGCATTGCACAGAGAGAGACAGCCAACTGGGGGAGGCATCATCCATCCACGGGCAGTCCACACTGACTGGTCCCACCATGCTCCCCCTCACAGGAGACCTCTGCAAGGTGTCAGGAGTGGGGACAAGACACACAGTGGCAGAAGCGTGTTGCAGGTGACCAAGCTAGAGCAGCAGGGAGAAGTAGAAAATTAACAGAAGACACAATATTTTTTTTCTCCTCATGCCATGCACCTGCGGGCACGGAAGGCCTACTGTGACATCACTGAGTAGCAGAGGCTGATGTTACCAAGCAGTGGAATGTGATGTCAGTGAGCGACAGACTGTGGCCCCACACCCTTCGCTGCTCATCTTCAGGCACTGGCAGAGCCTGGCCCAGACTGGCTCGTGCCTCCAAATCTGGAGGGTGGAGCGAGGCTTCTGGTGCTGCGTGGTGCTTTGGGGGCTGCCATCAGCAGCTCTCAGTGCCCACCCCAGAGCCATCCTCTGTGTTTCCCTGGTCCTTCCTAGTGCAGGCAGCCCAGCACCGTGCAGTGTACTTGCAGCAGTGAAGGTGAACTATGTGGGGAAATGTTCCTCTGGGGCAGCCATGGTGTGGGCAATGGGGCTCAGGGAGCTGGGAGGATGTCTGTCTTGAGCGGCCTGGACATTTCTTCCTCCTCTCTCCTCCCCAAGCACCACATCCCCTCTCATCCCTCCCCCTACTCTTCCCTGCCTGGTACAGCAAGTGACCATGGCCTTTCTCCCTTTCGCAGCACATGACACTCCCCACTGGGTTGTCAGCAAAAGGGAGCAGCTCCATGTCCTCAGCACTCCCCAACTCACTGCAGTGTGCAGAGAACATGGCCACTCAGAGTGAGTGGAGCTGCCCCATCTGCTGCAACGATGAAGAGGACGTCGCCTACATGTCACCCTGCCTCCACCAATTTTGCATAGGCTGTGCACTGCGCTGGGTACGGCAGAAGCCAAACTGCCCCCTGTGCAGGTCAAGGGCGACAGCCGTCATATCATTCGTGAGGTCGGAAAGTGATTATGTGATGTTTGAAGTCCCGGAGTCCTCAGAACTATCAGCTGAAGACAACCAGAACGAGCAGTGGGCCGCGGAGCTGTTGCCTAGGCCTCAGGTGGGTGGCTTCTTTCCTGAGGTCTGGGCAGACTTTTTTGAGAGCCACCCAGATAACGTCAGGCCCCTGCTGCCATGGCTGCGACATGAGCTCAGGCTGATCTTCGAGGAACAATGGTGGGAGGTGGCTGCCGGGGAGGGCACTATTGTGGGCTACCTGTGCCTGTGGGGCCTGGATGAAGAGGTGTTGGTGCAGCACCTGCGGAACTGCCTGCCAAACAACCCAGAGGCGTTCGTCCGCCAACTCATCAATGCCGCCGTGCGCCTGTGCGGCAGCGAGATCCGCCGGCACCTGGACCAACCCGGGGAGGAGGACAACAGCCCTGCAGCCAGCCCCAGCCGCACTGCCTCCCGAGGGGGTACTCCTGCCGCCCAACCGGCCTCCTCCGGCAGCCCCGCAGGCTCCAACGTGCATGAGGAAGCTGTCCCAACGGAGGCTGCCCTCCACGAGGCTCCTGGCTGCCCTGCATCTGCGCCTGTCGCTGCAGAGCAGGAGCAGCCCCGGCAGGAGCCAGGGCAGGCGGCGGAGCCAGGTCCCTCTGCCCAGGCCTGGAGCCACAGCCCCTCTGCTCCCGGCTGGGGAAGGGACTCGCATGGGCGGCCCCGGCACCCCAGAAAAAGGAGGGCCCCCAGTCCCCAGGACTCTGCCCAGGCCTGCAAGAGGCCACGCTGCCAGTGACACTAGCAGGGCTCCAGCTTCCATTAATTGAAAAAAAAAACAAATAAGTTTCTGTTTCCTTGACACAGTGTCTGGGTCCTGCTTTCTCCCCTTCTCCTGGTGCCTTTCCCTGCCCCCTGCACCCCACGTGGGTGGCTGGCACCAGCCTGCTGAGCAGCACAGCCATGGGTCCCCAGAGCCCCAGGGCTGTGTTGGCGGTGCCTTCTCCAGCAAGAAATCCTGCTGCAGCTGTACACCTATGATGCAGCAGGTGCCAAAGGCAGAGCTGGCAGCAGGGGAAGCTGATTTTGTTGCAGGTGCAATGGGCACACAACTGGCCATCACCCCTGTTCTCTGTTTGCAGCTCCCAGTACCCCTGCCCTGGCCCAGTACCTTCAGGGTCATCTTGAGCTCTTCCCAGTTGGAAGGTGCATCCTCAGAGCTCTGGACTCCATTGTGCTGTGTTGTCTTGGGGACAGCAAGGCAGCGTCCCCTACCCAACATGTACCTGTGTCCTCTCCCAGTTGGGCACTGTGGGCTGCCTGCTTATGGCCAGAGCACTCCCAGCGATGGCATGAGGGTTGTGCAAACAGGGGGGCTGACAAAGCTGGTCTCCTGGGTACAGCTCGCCAGCATGGAGCAGTGCTAAAGTGACACGAAAATTCTTGTAGGGGAAAAGATTCTTGTATCTCATTTTGCAAGCTGAACTTCTTATCCTCTTTCAAGTCATAGAATCATAGAATCATGGAATAGTTAGGGCTGGAAGGGACCTTTAAAGGTCATCTAGTCCAACCACCTGTCAAGGAGCAGGGACATTTTCAAACAGATCAGGTTGCTCAGAGCTCCATCCAACCTGGCCTTGAACGTTTCCAGGGATGGGGCATCTACCACCTCTCTAGGCAACCTCTTCCAGTGTTCTACCACACTCATTGTAAAAAACCAATTTCCTTATATCCAGTCTGAATCTACCTCCCTCTACTTTAAAACCATTACCCTTTGTCTTATCACAACAGGCCCTGCTGAAGAGTTTCTTCCCATCTTTCTTATAAGCCCCCGTTAGGTATTGGAAGGCCACTATAAGGTCTCCTCGGAGACTCCTCTTCTCCAGCTGAACAGCCCCAGCTCTCTCAGTCTGAATTCATACGAGAGGTGTTCCAGCCTCTGATCATCTTCATGGCCCTCGAACTGGTCCATGTCCTCCTTATGCTGGGGGTTCCAGAGCTGGACACAGTACTCCAGGTGGGGTCTCACCAGAGCAGTGTAGAAGGGGAGAATCACCTCCCTTGACCTGTTGGCCATGATTCTTTTGATGCAGCCCAGGATTATTTGATCTTTTGTCAACATCTCTTCATTTCCATTATGGGAATTCTTCAGTCCTTTCAAAGCAGCTTTGCTTGAGAGAGAATAGGTCTGTCTTGCAGTTCATTGTTGCACTTCAGTCCTTAGGAGATTGCTTGCTTAAGTTCTTACTTACCTTATTGCAGATGTGTCGTAGTTCAGCCCCAATCGGGACCAGACTACGCAGTCTCTTTCCCGCTCCCCCCACCCTCTGAAAGAATAGGGGGAGAAATATAAGAAAAAAAAAAGCAGCTCAAGGTTTGAGATAAGGACAGGGAGGAATTCTTAAAGTTACCGTCACGGGCAAAACAGACTCGACTTGGGGAAAAACTATTCATTTATTACTAAAACTAGCAGGAGAATGAG
>WHYT01017627.1:92522-158710 GCA_009806455.1 Tetrax tetrax
TCAGCTGGCTTCACATCTTCTCCTCCCTCCTCTTCCTGTTTTTCCCCTTCTTAAATACGTTATCGCAGAGGCGTTATCACAGAACATTCTGCTACCAATTGGCTTGGCCTTGGCCAGCAGCGGGTCTGCCCTAGGCCCGGCCGAGTCCACTGAACAAAGGGGAGCGACTTCTAGCAGTTTCCTACAGAAGCTACCACCTTAGGCCCCCCCTTGCTAAACAAAACCAGAACAAGATGAAAGATCAAAACTTTGCCAGCTGTGAAGGTGGTCCAAAGAGAAGGCAGTTAGGGGCAAAATAATGAGAATTATTGTTTGGCAGATCTGGACCAAATGCGTAAAAAAAAAAAAAAAAGAACCCAAAAGATCTGAAAATATCTCAACTGAAAGTCAGGAAGAGAAGGGTGTAAAGAAAGGAACAAGTAGAAATATCAAAGGAAGAAAAGGACTATTTGCAGAAGTTGAAAGTACCATAAAAATGAGTAAATGGATAAATAAATACAAAAGTAAATTTAGACTGATATTTTTTTAAAAATTGACTGAGCTTGAGTTCTGTTATGATCAATAAAAGGAGTTGGGCTGAACTACAACCTTGCCACATCCAGCACTTGTCTCTGCACCCCACAGACTGTGATAAAGCAGGAACCTCTACGAGATGGGCAGATGCTTGTCCTGCTGGAGGCTGAGGGCTTTGTGTATGCACCTGCAGAGCTCAGTTTCAGGTGTCTTTGGAAGCAGTGAAGAAGCTGGGTGTGGAAGGAAGTGACCTGCCAAGGTACTGGCTGAATAATCCCATGAGTTCCCCTGTTTCTAATGCTTCTGTGAATTTGTGATGGTGTAATTGTGGAGGATGTTCACAAGAGGGTGCAGAGAGCTGATCTTTCTGCTGCTGGTGTCAGCAGCTGGCGTGTTCCGTGGCAGTGGGAATCACAGCAGAGTGCTCCTTTGTAGGTGTCTGATTTCTTCTCTCCCAGAAAACAGCATTTTGAACACTGCTCTGTAACACAGATTCCTTCTTCCTTTGTCTCTTGGCATTCAGAGGAGCCCAGCTACTTTTGCAGGAGGTGTGAGAACAGACATAGACAAATATACAGAATGTGCCTGCTAATAGAACTCATCCCAGCACAGTGCAGAGAAGCAGTTCTCTGAGACGCTTTGGTGACCTGAGGGGTGACCTGAAATCAAGAGGATGGGATTGGTTCTGATGGAGGAAGGACTTCCTCAATGTTGTCCTCTTTTTACACACAAACCCATCCGCACCCTCTCTTGGTGTCATGAACTGTGTTGGAAACAACTTCTTGATGTGTTTTTAGGAATGCGGGGAATCTGAAAACACCCTGCTCCTGAGGACACTTCTTAACTTTCTCCCATCTTAGCCAAAACCAGTGTCTGCTATCTAGAGCAGCAGTCATGACAGGGGCACAAACTCAGAAAGCAGTGGTGTCACCAGGCAGCACCATAAATCACCCCCTATTTCCAGGCTGCATTACTGTTGCCATACTCATCATTCCTCCCCAAGACACCTCCAGCTCTTGGCAGGTGCCTTTGTCAAACCATTGCTGCCTCATTCACATCAGCTGCACAGTGGAAAAAAAAATGAATGGGAATCACCATGCTCCAACCCACAGCTCTCATTTCCCAGATAAACAGAAAAGTTTGCTGGAAAAAAAAGGCAAGGGAAGACTTTTCCAGGATAAAATGCAAAATGATGCATTTCATAAGCATTGTACTTCAGATAAGAGAAGTGTGCAAGAAGGAGTAAACTCTGGCAACAGCAAAATATTCCAAAAAATGTTAAGTTGAAAATACTATCTAATTGCACAAAGTCAAAATTAACATTTTTTTTTTTCAGTGCAAAATGTCTCATCCATCTAAAATGAAACTTCTTATAAGACTTGTCTGATAAACAGTGTTGATGCGGGGGTGACCTGCACCAGACAGGCCGACAGTAACATCAGGAAATGGTTCCCACAGGCCCCTGCCTTTTGCCTGGTTGCACAGCAGAGGGAAGCATGAGGCCCACGATGTGATGAACATGCCCTTCCCGTGTCCTTGAGAAACGACTGTGAAAACAGAAAGGAGATCCATTTATTAAGACATAACACTCTTCCATCATACCAGATAGAGCCCCTGAAAAATCAAATATATGAGGCACATGTGCCATAAATGTATGGCAAATTTAAATTATTGGCAGTTAGTAAGGTTGTTGGATTCTGGGTTTGGGGTTTTCTTTGTCCCTGTAGTGCTGTGTCTTAGATAATAGTTTAATTGCATGTTGCATGACTGATCTGACTCAGAGAGAATGCCTGCTAAAGGAGTTTTAGTCTGCAATAATTTCTTCCTGTACTCCACTACTGTTAGGATTTCCTCTTGTCAGACTGCTGAGGAAACTGGTCATTAAATGTTCGTCTGAATTCATCTATACAAAGCCACTGAAAACAGTCTTTTATACATAAGAACGTAGTAGATAATCTCAGCTATCAGCAGATATTGCTAACATGACACAAGAGGAGTAATCCTTGGGTAGTTTTCCATTTCTCATAGTGCAAGAAAAGTTTGTGCTTGGAGTATTGTCAAAGTGCAGAAATTATATAAAAGTTCGGGAAAATTTTTTTTCGTACCAAAATGGAAGCTCCATCTTCTTAGTGTGATATATGAGTCATGACATCACTTGAGATATGTATAGTTTCAAACAACGAGATTGAAACTAGTAAGACCACTCAGGAGAAGAAAAAAAAGAATGAACATGACGGAAGCAGGACAAAGAAGAGCTTTGAAGAACAATCTTTTCATGTCCAAAAGTATTCCCATCCAAAATCATCATTAGAAGTTAGAAGATAAAGAAATGCTTGTAAGCTGAAAATATGGTGAAGTACACTTACTCCAGTATAAATAAGGAAAAGAATTTTGACTGTTTCAAAATTATATGGGTAGCCTTTGTATATTTTTGTTACATCTCCTCTTTACAGTACTTATAACATTTTAAAAGGAAATAAGTATTCCATTTGAAAATGTCTGAGTAGAACACTTCAAATTTTCAGATTCTGATTACTATTTGTAAATAGAAATTGTATTAGTCAACTCTTTCTTACAAAAATCCTTAGTTTCTGTGAGTCGAGTATGACTATTGAATGACTAAAATCAATGACCAGAACCCATCCCCAAATTTCTGATTCTTTACATGAAATTATCGCTCACTAATCTGCAACTACAAACATTGCATTTATGCAGTCCTTTATTATTTGCACTAATAATACTGTATTAGAATTAGCCTTTATGGTTCTACTGCAGGCTCAACTGGCAGACTAGCCCCTTGGTCTGAGATTTGAGTGGGTGCCATGAGCACAGAGCTCAGCCCAGTTAGTCCCAGTTCCAGGTGGAATAAATAATTTATCCTGAACTGTTAGTTCAGGATAGCTGAGGCCATGGGAGTCCTCGACCTGCAAGGTCTGCAGGGACGTTGGTCCAACATAGCATGTCAAGGCACCTGGCCCTGGAGCTCAGTGCCGGAAGAGAACCAGCATCACCCCTTGGGATGCTCGAGGGCTGAACACGAGCAACTCAGGGGACAAGGACAGCTCCTGGCAAAGGGGATATTCTGCTCTGCAGCTGTAGAGGCAAAGACCCAGAGCAGGGAGGGCTCCTGGAGATACTGAATAACCCTCCTGAAGAAAAACACCTTTCTCATCATAAATTACAGTTTTTCTTGTCACATACATACTATCATAACTATAACCCGTGGTAAACCAGTACAACTGGGAGAGGGGCAGTGCTGAAGAGGGCACATGGGGCTCACCAGGGTGCTGGCAGTGTCAGAAACTCCCTGCACAGAAACAGTCTCAGGGCTGCCCAAACACTGTCATGCTGACTGCTGCATCAGGAGCTTGAAATGTTGTCCCTTCTTATGAATTTATTGTGTTTCCTTTGCCCAGCTGAGCAGGATCCCTCCATGGACATAAAATCCTCTCCTGTGTCTCCCCTACCACCTCCCAGGGTCTTCAACCTGAGCGAGCACCACCACAGAAGTTGAGCTAGGACCCTCCCCATGTTAGCCAGGATGGTTGGTGAGGATCGTGCCCCTGCATGCAAACACTTTTAAGACTGATCTGTGTGAAATTCCTTGAATGGTAATCTCAGGCTCTGGTGGTCTAACTTAAACAAGTATTCAGTATGACTAGAAGATAAAAGTAGGAGTTAAGATCAAAACGGTTTGCACTTTGTATCTGTTTGTACATCTGACCGGAGTTAAGCTAGGAAGGAATGCTGGGTTTAGTTCTAGTCTATAAAAATATCTTGCATTTTAATATATATTTCTTTGGCATCTCTTTGGGCTTTTTCCAGCCCTGCAAAATGTGGCTCAAGCCAGACAGCAGATCACAGAAGATAGAAATAAATGGTTATGGATTTTTTTCTTACAGCTTGTCTATTTTATACATGGACACTGATAAATAGGTGTATTCACAAGTGGGCATATGCTTCTATTTTGAAGGAGGCATATGCTTCTGCAGAAACTTTTATCTCTTTTTTTTCCCCTTCCTTCCAAGAAAAAGAATTAGAAAATCCAGATGCCAGGTTGGAAGTTCAAACAAGACAGATGTGCATTTTTCTTTTACTTTTTTCCAGATGACTCCTTCAGGAGTTATTGTTCTCATGTAACTACCAACACTGCCTCGAAGAGTTGTTAAGTGCTTTGAATGAACCATGTAATGGGAAGCACTTAGCATTTAGAAGCATTTGTAAAACCTTATTTTTAACTGGTATACATCACAAGGTTACGTTCACTGGCTTAAGGAAATGTTACAGACTATGCCACTCGGAGCACTAAAGAGAGAATTAACTTCTATTTTATACTTGCAGTACGATTGGTTACACATGCTCCTGTAGCTCCTGTCTCACATGGTGAAATTTGAGATCCTGATCTAATGTTATTCTGAGTGGTATCCTTACGAAAGAGCATCTCTAAAACAACAGATAAACTTTGTGAGGGAATTCGTATTTGACATTTCTGACTTAAAACCAGCATCCCATTGTAGCACAGCAGGGTCAGCACTGTTTTGGCAGGCTGCACAGGAGGCACCTCCATCTTCTGCCTCCTTCAGAAAGGGATTGACCAGTCCAGTGCCAGGTTCCACAGCTGAGGCAGTCCTGGCTGGACGGAGCACTGTTACCTGTGGCAGGATATGGTGATGGAAAGCCCATCCCTGAGATCCTAGAACCAAACCTGGAGACCCTGGGATTTAGCTAGTGAGACTAACATTTGTGAAGAAGAATATACACGTCCATTTGCAAACTCCAGGAAGATGGAGGGAAACCCCATGGTCTGATCCTGGCCACACTCAGCCAAGAAGGATTGGTACAGGGTACTTGTGAGAAAAACAGTAAAGGCTTTTGTCACTCAATTAGCTACTCTGGTCTGATGGTGCTGAAAGGGGCAGGTGAAGGGTGGCCTGCTCTCCCCACATGAATACTGTGACTTAGCTATTTTTAGAACAGAAGACACCTCTTTGGTCCTCTGTCAGATGGCTGTTGATCATATCCCTTGTTATGTGGGATATCCCCTTATTTTCCGTCACGATGAACTTCTTTAAGTAGTCTGCAGGAAGCTCCCTTCTTATTGTTCTTCTTCTGACCTCCCATTCCAAAACATTCCTAGCATCAAAAAAATAAAAATAATAAAAAGCCCAACCAATCGTGTTTCCTGGGATGTGTCACAGGGGAAATGAGCTATTTAATCAGATGTATGAAAAGAAGGAAAAAAATAAAGGAGGAGGCTAATACAGAGGATGAAAACACAGAGGACACATTGTCTGTCAGGACAGGGCTTGTAGATTTTAATGAGTGATTTATCTGGCTTGCCAAACTCAGAGAGGCACTGTGGATCAAAGGTTTCAACCATGCTTTCATGGAAAAAAAAGTGACAAAATGTCATTCAGCACTGAAATATCATTTCTAAAGCAAGTAGTCAAGCAAAATCTTGCGTTCCCAATGTTCAGGGCTGACGTGCCTTCAGGTGTCTCAATCAGCTTCTGCCTGTGGTGGTACCCCATGGCAGGCACAGATCTGCCTGCAGAGAAAGCTGGTCCTAACTTGCACCACTGAGATCAACAGTACTCAGCCAATTAGTATAGACAGTGGCAAGGCCAGAGCCACTCTCACTTTCATTGCTTGCCTTAACGTAGCAGCTGTTAACACTCTCTGGGTGAGCAGGGATTCCTGGTAATCTGTACCTGTACCAAACCTCTCTTCTTCTTTACCTCAGCAGCCCATTGACTTTCCACAGGTTTCCCAGAGGTGCCATTAAATCCATCAAGTGAAACGCTCAGACAGGTAATCTGAGGGATGTTGTGCTAAGCTTGGAGATGCATCCAGAATCCTTAAAATTAGGTGCTGCCACTGCTAGAATGCACATCTGTCATTCATCATAACAGATAACGAATCCAAAGCATTTGTGATCTCTTTGTCAGTGTGGGTGCAAATCTAGGTGAGATCCATTGAAGACAGGGATGTTCAGGTGGTATGAGATATAAGAGAGGAGAATAAAGGGGTCACTATGTTTCTGCCAGATCCTCACCAGGCACAAAGAAGGGGGTGATTTCCCATTTTTCTGTTTCTTATTTCACTGGGGAATGGTCTAAAAATGGTCTAAAAGTCTCTGCAACTTCTTTCTCTCTCTTTCCTTTCTTTCTCTTTTTTCCTCACTTTCTGATTTTGTGCCATTTTTCACTCGTTTTTGAGAACTTTCCAACCCGGAAGAGTAAAGTTCCTTGTGGACATAATAATCTCTGTCTTTTCTAATTTGTCTGGTTTTAAAACAATTCTGCCCTGGAGACAGGGGAGAATTTTGTAAGGGCTGTGGCTCATACATATGAAAATGATAACAGATTTTGGGGATGTTAATCCAGTGATGAGGAAGAAAATATATCAAATTTCAAGTCAGTATGACTTGAGTGACATCACCAGCATTTACTACTGTGATCGAAACCAGGACCAAAGACCCTGTCACCACTGAGCAAAGCAAGAGGATTTCTCTTTTACTAACGACATCTTTGAGAGGCTTTAGCTACAGGGTTTCTGTATGCCACTAACACTGCTGACAGTTGGACGGTGCACATGCTGCCTTGATCTTCTCCAGTGTCTCCTAATACAGTTTCCTCAGGCATTCACATATGTATAGGCTGTAGTTTTATAGAAACCCCTTTTGGAGAAACACTTAAGAACTGGTGAGAAAATTCCAGGAAACCACAGGTACAAAGCAATGGCTCCAAGACCTCTACAGCTGCAATGACAAATTATAGGTATACTCCATAAATAATTTTCAATTTCTGTCTTTCAGTTTTCCTATAATGAGCCTTCCACATTCATACAATTAATAGGCAGAAAATACATTTCTCAACAGAGGACATATTTTGTAAATTACTTCACTATCCTCTTATAGTTTTAGTCACTGCCACACTTTTCTCCCTTAGAAACACCCTCATTCACAGTACATATTTGCTTCTTTTATTTTGTGTAAGCTGTGAGGCATCCCTTAGCACAGAAAGGAATGGATCGCTTTGCCTGCATTCATGCAAGCGTGTATAACACATATAAGGGATATGTACCTCCTCTGTGTCAGAAGCCAGTGTCTGCAGTCCACAAAACCCTGAGTGTGTCGAAAGAGTTGGGAGGTGTGAGATTTCTGTCAAAGAGCATCAGATCAGCCAGTGCCAGGAGGCAGGACATTCGGCTGGAGCAGCTATCTGCAATGGGTCTGTTTAAGGCAGAGACTAGCCTCCCAAAAAACCCAGAGATGGCCACTGAAATCAGAGATAGTTCTGGTGTGGAGCAGAGATTTGCATCAAAACTCTATCTCTAGTTCCACTATGACAAATCTTATGCTATTTTATCAACTTTCGACAGAGAAAGACTTCATGATAGCCTTTCCTTCAGGCATGGATTTTTCTTTCTCTTTTTTTGCTCAGAGGGTAACCATGGCAAGCTTGGGGGAAAAAAAACTTTATTATTTCATTTATGTTGGGCTTCATCCCATAAAAAAAGAAGAAAGTTATGCTCCTCTTACATCATTTTACAGCTTGGGATTTTTTTTAACAGCTCACTCACATTTACAGTATGGCTTGGCTCTGGCTTCCTTTGAATTTCCATTACACGTGCACCATGCAGTAGGGCTCCAAGTCAGCCTTGAGATTGCCCCATATGATGAAACTGGATGACAGAGTAGCAGCCACATGGGAAGAGGTGAGGAGCTCTGTTTATTATGATCTTAAGAGAAATGGAAATGGAGGACTTCAGTAGCCCTTGCTATCTGTCTTTGTAATTTCAAGAGAATGAATTATGTTTCATACTGCTTGAACACTTGGATAACTGCATCTTGATCCTGAACACCTAAAGGTGGCCTGAAACCTGGGATTAGTTACCTCCTCAGTAAAGACCCCTTGGCTTTAATTTTCAGGTTGAACTTTGGTTGCAACTGAACTACAGGTTGAAAATAATTGTCAGCTTGGACAGGTCCTACCGTGCTGATCTTCTGGGAAGGAAGACATGCTGCTTGACTGTGGGGTTGCCTTTGCCTGGTTTACTGCACAGGGGGAGAAGATGACATCTCTGACCTACCAGGGTGAAGATACCGTTCTAAAGTGACAGCAGTGGTAAAAGAGCAAAGCACAGCAAGCACGATTTCCTCAGTGGCAGAGGAAAGTCAAATCTGGGGGCAGCAAGTGAACTGAACTATTAAGCACAGAGAAAACAAGAAGGCTATATGCCGTTCCTGTTCCTTGGCAGGTAGGATAGGAGTGCAGTGATTATTTCTCAGCATAACAAAGGCTACATTTCATGTGGCACGGCTGAGTATCAATGCTCTGAATTGAGCTTGCTGACACCTGGTAGGGATGAAACTGGAACTGAACTTTTCAGCTATGTGTAAGCTTCTTAAAAGCTGGCTCTTCTTGCAGAAAGACAATTGAACTGCCCTGCCAATGAGAGAGAGGTTTTTTATGAACAGAGGAAACTTATCAGCAATGGTAGTTGTTAGGGCTGCAAGGCAAAACTGATTGGATTTGAAGAAGGAAATGAGAGTTTGCAGGTTTTAGGCAACCATTGCAAAGCCAGACTCCCCTTGAATTTTGTTTGCTTTTCTTACTGAGTCAGAAATAGTGATGCAAGTCCCTCAGCTTTACTAAAGCTGTGCACAATTCACTTTGCTAAATTGCAGTCTGACCATGACTCATCCTCATCATCACTCATGATGTTTTAGTGGTTTAAAATCAGCCCATCAAATAATAAAATTACAAAAGCAGCAGGATGTGGAGGTTTTGGATCCAAGAGATCCCTGAACTAGGGACTAATTTATTGATGCACGTACCTGGCTGATGATTCTCATCTGTGGAAAACGAAGGATCTTAACACAAGTTGTTCTAGTGCTTTTTACACCAAAACACCCCTGGAAAAGAAAGTAGTGAAACCTTTCACAGGTTAAACAAAGTCACCTGGTTTCAAAGAGCTTTTGACCTCCAAGCTACCATCACAGCAAATCCCAAAAGACTGAAACATTCCCATTCATCAGCAGCATCCCGCAGGAGTCTTGCTGCCATTTTCCACAGCACTGTCTGGACCCTGGACGCTCAGCATCTTTCAAAGTAGAGTGCTGAAATTAATTACAGTCCTTTCAAATTGTTCCTTGGGATGCACTATGCATACTGATCATGTGAATTCCTCGGCTTTCTCTTGAGTCCTGAGTAATGGCTTGCTCTTGAATCTAGCTAATAGATTAGAAAAGACACAACTTCCATTGAACCTTGTGCATAGTGGAACTGCCAGCATGCAGGAGCAAAAAAGATCACGCCAAATAGAAACATAGTGCAGGAAATCTAGGACATGTTAGAAAAGTAATGCGGTTGTCTTCCTGGGAAAATGAAAATACATAGGCTAAATCTAGCATTTCAGTTTATGGCATAACTTGCAGTCTCACGAGCAATCAGATCTTGTGTATCAGGCTGTGAAGCAGGTTGTTGTGATTTTCTAATCTACTCATAATTTACTGGTGGGAATTTTAGAAATTATTTTCTCTTGCGTGTATTGTACAATGGAGTGTGTGTCCATCCTAAAATAATGGAACAGTGAGGTGCTGGAAACAGAAGGCTATACACATATTTACAGCTGATAAGGGTTCTCATATTTTACAGTGATACCTGGCAAGTCAATGTAAAGACAAAAGTAGGTCTTTCTTCCCTTTTCTCTGTGACTCAACAGAAGAAATGCTGAGATAGAAGTTCCTGTGCTGTTTATTTATGCTGCCAGGAAAAAACAAAACAAAACAAAACAAAACAAAAAACTTTAGTAACTCTGAAAGTTTTTGCATGTAGAAATGGTAAAATGCTACTCGTGGGACTCTGATGCTGGACTGCAGACTTCTTTTACAGGAGCTTCACCTTTCAAGATGGAAGCTCTTCGATGTTCCTCTCCAGGCTGTTACATCCCCTACACACCAACAGCTGCACTACTCTTTTCTGCTGCTTGAGCCCTTGCAGTTTCCACAAGGATTAATGGCTCAACAATGCAAAATACAGCATTTACAGTGTTATCAAGGATACTGCTTTCTTAAAATATGGGAAGAGTGATACCTTAACACTGCCTAGGATCTGACCCCAAACCTACAGAAAACAGGCAAAGGAATTGCACGAATATATTGGTTTTCTCTTGGATGCTGAGCAGAAAAGTCTCTGCTTGGATATAGTTAACAAAGTCAGGGAGGTTCATGTTCCACTGTTTTGTGGACCAAACTTTCATTCTTAATATAATCTCTCATGTCTAAAAATAAATAATGGCTTTTAAAACTAATGCAATGAGCAAAGAGATTCACATCAGCTTCTGCCTCATGGCACCAGTGACAGAGGTTAAAACTGCACAACATGGTCCTGACTCCCATTCTCACCTCCACAGAAGTGGGCTTTGTTTGGCCCTAGCACGAAGCAAGAAGGAGCTTTCATCTAGGAGGAACTTTCAGAAGAATATCTGCCTGTGAGGAATGACTCTTCAAACAACATTGAACAGGAGTAACAAGGGCAAATATTTCAGCCAACACTGTGTTTTTCTCAATCTAAATTAGGATAGAGGTGGCTAGCTTTTTCTTCTGCCTGTCTCTTCTCATTAAGGTAAAATTCGCTGAGTAGCTATTTGAAACCTCAGTGATATGTATATTTGAAACATATACACAATATTTTTAAATATAGTAAAATGAATACTGAAATTAATATGTGAATATATAAAAATATGTAAGCTTACATTAAATACTTTCATATTTTTTTTATTGAAGAAGTTACTCCTATCTTTAACATTTCCAAAAATTTCTTCTGTCTTGATATAGGTGAGAATTGTCAATTAGAATTCAGGTTCAATTGAACTCATGCTTTAAAAAAAAATAAAATGGCATATATTTTTAATTGAAGTGTTAGGAACTCATGGAAGAGTTGCAGTAGGTAGCAAAAGTTTTCTGCTAACTGAAGAAATCATGTTCCCTTTTTCAAAGCTTCTGGAGGCAAAAATGCTTTCCATTTTTTTTCTCCTGAGGTGGCATTACACTGGTAGAGCCACTGTCTCTCACCTCTCCCAAGTAAAATCCAAACTTGATACCAAATATTCTCCTTGAGGAAGTACAGGAAAATTCTGATGTGCATTTAGTAGTTTAAGTCAGCATGTTTGAAGGCAACACTTTTCAATGGGAGGTTTCATTTAGCAGGTGCCTTGAAGCCTGCCAGACTCAGTTCTTGTCTACGTGGGAAAATGTCTCAAAGTCACTTTTCCCCAAATTCTCGTTGCCATCCATTAAAAGAGAAAAACCTCCTCCGGACACTGCTGGAGAGAAGTCCCTGTGCACAGCAGGGCTCGTGCCAGAGCAGCGTTTGCACACTCCCATGCTGGCAGTGTGCACAGAGTAGGTTGGGTAAGATGAAGTAAGATGAAGGGCAGATTTTGAATATTTCACCATTGTCTGATTCAATAAAAAATTTGTCATTTCAGATCTCTTTAACTTATGTGCTTGCTGAAAAACATGGTCAAAATTGATAAATTTCCACAAAATATTTCTCCTTTGAGAAAAGATGAAAGACTGATGCATATATATTTCACATTAGACCCAGCTGCCTTAGAGTAGGCAGCATTTAATGCTAGCAGCTATAATACACAGTCACCAGATTGCAGTTGCTCTGGGAGGACGAAGAGAAGAGATTACTCAGACAATGGAGCTCTTAGCTAAGAGCAATTAACACCTTGAATCACTGCCAGAAATGAACAGTGTAGGGAGCAAATACACTATTAAAAAAGTAATTAGCAGAAAGGATGCTCAGGGCTTTTCTGCTGCAAGCCCCAGGTAGAACAAGTCTTGGTAGTTTAGGCTGGATTCAGACAAGGATGTGGACTACCATGGTGACTCCTCCAAGCTAAGGCAGGTGGACATCAGAGAGGGTGCTGCAATTAGCCACTGCCAGGCAGCGGTGTGGCTCCTCTAACACTGTTGATTTGTCAGCAGTTTCCCAACTGAAGGCCCAGAAAGGGCTTTAGTCCCTGTTTCTGGATACATTTTCCTCCCACCCAGCATTATTTGAAAGGAGCTTTCTTTTGCCTCACAGCCAGATGTCTCCAACTCAAGATCTTGGGGAGGATGCAGTGAAATGCAAGTGAAAGTTCTCTGTGCTTGGTTTCCTTACAAAGCAGAAAGTACGTGCATGTTGATGTGCTCCAGGGTAAAACTGATGTTTTCAGGCAAATCAGGTATATTTTGCTTTAAAAGTGATTCTATATCCCAGACAGCCATGGATGGAAATGATTTTGCCAATCCATCTTCGTACTTCGTAGATTCCTTGAAGTCAATGATATATTTATAGCTACAAAGTGTGAATTGTTGGCGGTATTAATCAAACTGAAAGGAAGTCTTTTTTTCATTCCCTCTAGGAGGAGTGATTTACTCTTCCTGGTGTATCCAAAGTTTGGCCGTCAGTCTCGAGCATACCTTTTCCCTTCCCTTGGACAGATGGCATCATTCCCTCAAGGTCCAGGTCAGTGTGATTTCAGTGGTGGTATCTCAGCTGCCACCATAACACCAATTCAAAAGCAGCAGAAATCAGAGCCAAGAAGAAAGAGCAGGAGTGAGATACTTCCTTCTCTTTCTCTTGATTTCTCTTCCTCCTCCCTCCTTCTGCTCAGGGGAAGAATGTAAGGACGTATATCATGCCAGAAAGGCCTTTTGGGTTCCATCTGGGACTCTGAAAAAGCAAGGCTTTGAGGATCTTGAAGAGACCGTCCCTAAACTGATGTCTCTAGTTCCTTCATCAGCTGCAGGGTAATTGTGTGTTACCACAGCTCCTTTCTCTCCTTTGATCTTCCTTGCTCTAGAGTCCAGCCTTTGTTCATATCTAGGTTAGGTGAGCAGCATCAGTTCATCACTTTCCATCTTTACAGCTTTTGGAGAGTTCAGAGTTTGGCTCAAGTCAGGACAGGTGAGAAGAGACACTTTCTGAACATGAGGATGACACTCCAACAGATTTTGAGTTCTTTGTTTTGCATTATTTGACCTGTATGTGTGTGCTACCTTGGACTCTATGCCCTTCTCACTTCTCTAGTCAAATCCTGCCCCTAAACAACTGAAAACAGAAGCTCATGGTGGAAAGATCTGGGAAACATTATCTAATCTTGAACTCTGGTTTAGAGAAGTTCTGAGAGAAACTCTCTAACGCAAGAGATAGTTCTGTTCAACCGTATATCATATAACAGTTAAACTCTTTTTTTTCTTTTTTTTTTTTTTTTAATTCATACTGGTACAGTAAAGAGTAGAATGGCTTCCTAGTAATGTTGCAGTAAGAAGTAATATTTTACACAGCTTCTGCTGAAACAGAGGAGTGTCCCCACAGACCTCCCAGGTCTTAAAACCTTTGCTGAAGTCCAGATGGGATCCAAAGTCTGCTTTCAGGAATTGTCCTCCTTGGGACAATGGCAGAGTGCTTTGTGTGACACTCACTCTGGCACCTTTCCCATTGCTATCAGAAATCGGTGGCATTACCACGCTTGCAAAAAATAGCATTTCATTTAAATCTTGGTCTCTGTCTTTTCTGCAGATTGTTTTTACAGATCTGGAAAAGACGTGTATTTTTTTTTTCTTTTGTTTCATTTCCCATCCATACAGTTGTGCATAAAAAGGGAATCAGAGAAACAGCTTACTCTTTTGAGATGCTTTACTTGTAGCCATAGAATTCAAATAAAGTTTTGCAGTCACCCACAAGCCTGCATGACAAGCTACATAATACAAAACAATAACATCCCTTTGGGGTTTTGCCCTGTACTTAAAAGGCTTCAGGTAGGTGACAACTGAAGACAGGAGATTTTCCTTTTACTTGGCAAATTACAGCTGCTTCAAAGCAAGCAGTAAGTGTCTCTGAATTTCTTAGTCCTTCTGCCGTTTTCACTACTGTTGCTATTGATCGTGGCTGCACAGTGACAATAATAGGACTTAGACAGGAGATTTTCAAGGGTGTTCAGTGAAGACCTAGATATGCATGCCCGGAAGCCAGTGGTTAAATGAGAGCTTCTGAAAATCTCACTTGAAAATCCTTACATCCAATTCTGTCCTCACTTACCTCTAGTGACTGCAGTCAGAGCAAGTTCTGGCCACTTGAGCAGGACAAGAGCTGGAAAAGCTGTAGGTTGTGTTGCTGCCTTAGCCCTCCAGTACCCAGCATGTTCATCATCCTGTGACAACACTGCTCTCCAGCGTGGTGCAGAGCGTTTAGTCAGGGAAGAAAAATAGCTGTGAAAATGAGCCAATGAAAATATAGGAGGCACTACCAAGAGAGCTGCTATAGCTCAGAAGGTGTGTGAGACATTAAGCTTTAGATACTTGGTGCCTGTACTTCAACAGCTCTCATTCCCACATGGAGACTACTTGCATGTAATTTTTAAGTCTCGATCTCACCAACCAAGAAAAACAGCCATACATTAAGCTGGAATGTTAGACAACGGCTCTACAAGGTTCAGGTGCAGTGAGATGGTGCAGATGGAGCAAAAGGTAGTTCTCAAATGTGACTTAGAGGCTGTGTGATGTTTATATTTCCACCTTAATTTTGCAAGGGTGTATTTCTGTGTGGCTTTGGGGCAGCTCTTGCTGCAGGGATAGTCAGGGAGTGTTATGCAGAAGGCTCTTCTGCACCAGTGCAACCATGACTACACTTCTGCTTTTTCCCTGAGATGCCTGGTCATTGGTTTGAATGGGTTTTTGTTTCCATTAATGACTCAGAATGGCTTTTCTTGCAGACAGCCCTCTTTGTTTGCACATAAATAAGGATATTCATGTACAGACAACAGTATTCTTCAGTCAGTTTTCCAAATTCATTTTTTTTTTTAACATTTCAGTGAGGAGAAGCAATGGCATCCCCTCACCAAGAGAACGATGACACACCACACACAGCAAACAGTGAATGGAAACAGCTCATACATTTCAATGGGAATTGCGCTGGGTCAAAATGGTCAAAAGGTGCAAACCAATCAGAGGCTTCAATTGGTTCACAGGCTGTACATGGTGGTGTGCTTAATAAGTAAATTAATACATGTTGGAGTTGTTCACAAGACAACTCAGGAACAGAAAAACCTGGATTACTCATGTAGCATGTCCACAACAGATAACTCAGCTCTCAGCCACTGCAAAACTTTTACAGCATCTCCTGTGCTAGCTTCTGTGCAGAAGTCTGAAACTCAGACCATATGCTAAAGTGCTGTCAGAATACTGTGGGCCTACATTATGTATATATATATCGAGAAACAGGTAGAAAAATGATATGCATTAGCACAAATTGCCCTTGAATTTAATGCAACTCCATGGGAAAACCAAATGTGCTCTTTTCCCTGGTTGAACTATTTTTCAGTAAACCTTTAATAGTATCTGAAGCACACAGTGCACTGAGTAGCTGCACTAAAATGAACCCTGCAGTTCCACTTCATTGCCTTTCCTGAGAGTTACATAGCGGTCCAATTCAAATAATGATTTTCCAGCTTTAACCTACTTGGATCCTAATGTACCCATGTAAATTCTAATTCTGAAGTGGTGTTGTATCTCAGAATAATATTTCAGATCACTGAAAATGTGACTGTGCCATGTAATCAACACTGCAAACAATAAATCTTCAGGGATTTGAGTCTGTATATCCATCACTCTCCTCATGACCATCTTGGGGCTAGGTATCTGTTTTCCCCCAAAAAAAGGATGAAGATGTTGTCCATTCACATAAGCTCAGCTGAGCTGAGTTGAAGAAAAAGACACACAGCACAAGGCCAGGAAGGTTCGGAAGCACGGTATAGGCCAGACGGACAATAATGATAGAAAGGCCCGGACTGCAAGCCTCTACCTCTGTGCCCAAAGGACGTCACTGTGTTTCTGGTGCCTCGTGAGGAGGAAGCACTCATGTCACCTTCTCTCTCCTCCATGCTCTGTGGGGATCCCTCAGCAAAACTTTGGATGTTTGCTTCGCATCACCAGAGACAAACCAGAAACAGGGTAAAGCAATGACAGAGTATCTGACAGCAAAAGAAGCCACACCAAATTGCACCCTTTTGGCAAAAAAAAAAAAAAAAAGAAATATCCAGGAATGAGTAAGAAGTTCAATACGTATAATAAAAACCTGAACACCTGTACTAGTTCTTAACTGAAATAGTAACTTCTTTACAGCATCCTGCAGCAACATGGGCCTGCAGAGCAAGCCTTGCCACCTTTCACACTAGAGCAGGTTGGTGAAAACATGTTAGGTTGATAAAAGCTTGTAGGATGTCGATGGCTGCCTGACTATTGTGCTTTCTTCCAGCAAAGAAAAGCTAGCAGGTATACTGCAGCTTGCTCCCATACATACTCAGCGAGAGTCTTGTATTCAATTTGTGTCCTTTCACCTGCAAAAAAATGGTCTTCTTTTTGCCCTCTACTGACTTATAGAATCACTCATAGCTTTTTATACACAGTGCTAAAACCACTTCTATCCTTAACGTCTTGCTTACATGAGGGAAAGATCTCCAATGCTCCAATGATACTTCTGAATACATCTGTTTGTGCACATTTAATTTGGCACATTTGGACATTTTTGTCATGCATCGGCTAATAAACCTGAAGTAGAAAAGGCAATCCTGAGAGCTGACAAAAAAACAAACATGCGAAAATCACCTTGGAATTTTTCAGCCACGTGTATGGACCACAGAATTTTCCCCACAGAAATGAGATGAAAAACATGTCTCAGGAGCAAGATCTCAAGAAGAAATGAGACAAGACTTGCAGTTACATGCACATCTAAGGTGCATCCGTGATAACTGGAAGAACAGCAAGAAATTCACCTTTCTGGAGAGGCAAATAATTCTCCTTGGTTTATCACCTGCACAGTCAGACTTTATTGAATTGAAAGAGTAGAAATAGGGTCTTGTTATCCCAAGAGTTGTGAGTAAAATTTAATTCTCTGTTGCACTTTTCCTATGTGGGTTGGGATAAATTACTGTGCCTCAGGGTCCCATGCCCATGCAAGAGGAACAATAGCTCTACAGGATAGTTATGAAGATACCATGCAGGCCGTAGCTGAAACAGAAGTGATGGCCTTGGTATAGGAATTGAGATTACATGGATCATGCTGTACAGAGGTAAAATGAGAAGATAAACATGTTTGCATCAGGCCTGGGGGATTCTCTGTTAGTCGAAGTGTCTGAGACCCAAAGGTCCTGGAGCTCAGCCAGGATTACCAAGCCTGATGTAGACTCTGCTAAATGAAGATGTACGACAGTGTGACAGAGGTGCACAAATCAACATGAAAGATCCTTCTGGTATGAAAATCTGTTTAATTTATCTGTCTATCTAGCCCAACTGATGAACAACTCTGACCACAGGCTTTCAAACACTTGAGCAGGACACTCCAACTGTGGACTAACTGCTCTAAAAGGTCCACAATTTTCAGACAAAAGTACGACAGGGAGCTGTAGGCAAAGTAAATGACAAAAGAACAACAGGAGAAAGAGAAATATACAAAAGGATTTTTTTGTTCCATTGCTGACTGCCAAAGTGTAGAAAATAAGAGAAATTTGTCCTACAGAAAAGATTGTCCAAAGCATATGAGGTAGTCACCTCTGACTAGATATGAGCCTTCATATGGCTAATATCTTAACCAAAGTGCTTAAACTATACACCTGCATATAGGGAATACGAACTTTGCATACGGCAGATACTCTACTAGCAGTGTAATGTACTAGCAATGTAATAAGGTGTGGTCAGGAAGGAGAACCAGCAAAATGTGGGTGGTATTGAGGCCCTAGGGGCTCATCTGATCTTGACAAGTTTGGCGAGTAGGCTGGTAAATAGGAGGGGAGAAATCTTATTTCTTCTCTTCACACACTGGCTGTTCTCTGTTGAAATGTTGTGTCCAGTTCTTGCAGCCACAGTTCACGCAGAATGTCAGAAAGTGGGCTACAGATTAGAAAAGAGCTGCAAGAACAGAGATTTGAAAGACATGTCAGTGAAAGACTTGGGAGGTAGATCTGCATTATGCAGAAAAGCAGGTAAGTAGATCAAGTAGTGCAACAGCTTGCACAGAGAACAGAAATTTCTGTCACTCAGAAGTATGACCTAACAGCTAGGAGATTAAAGTAGGCATATTCAGAGCAGAAACAGGGCACATGTTTTTGAGGGAGATTAATGACTGCAGCAACTTATTAACAACTCTAACGAGTTCTGGAAGCTATAACGAAGAAGTCAAGCTAAGAGAAATTTCATATAGATTTGGTGACAGATAGCGTATGAAATTAGCCTGGGAAAGAGAAACAACTGCAAGATTATTAGTAGAGTTTAGGCACTAATACAGAAAAACCTAACCTGGAAGCAAATCTGGTACCTTTTTGCTATATACTGATATTCTTGCTGTCAGAAGCTAATAATGCAAATCAAAGAAGAAGCTAATTTGGCTACAGTTTAAAAGTCTCCCTAGAGCACAGAGGAGTGGGATGCTGCAAGGCACAACAGTGGTAGAGACAATTAGAATTAATGAGCAGCAGAGGCAGTGGCATTCCAGCTGGAAGGCTCTGCCCAGCCCGCTGATGACCCATGCCTACGCCTAAATGTTAATGGCCTGGCTCCCTAAAGCACAGCTTGCAGAAAAATCACTGAAACACAAGGGAGGCCAAGCGTTTTGTCATTTTCCTCCAGTCTTTTACTAACTCTGTGGATGGACATAAGCAAAATAACACTCTTGGCATTTGTCTTTGCTCAGTTTGAATCATGGTTGCAGGCCTTAGCAGAAGTTGAGCTCATTCAAGTTTACCTTGACTTTTTGCAGAGGGACTCAGACTGACCATTTACTGCGGCGAGTCGCATAGGATGGGCTTGTGAGGTAGCTATGGTTCAGTATTGAACAAAATATTAAATAAAAATATAGCCCAGAACAGTTTAGACCTGTGGGGAAGAGAGCTTCTTTCTGGATATATCTGTTCTGGGTGCACAGTAATCAGTGTGGTACATAAGAGCTCAGTGAAAGGTGAAATTAAAGGTACGTTTTCTGAATGAGATAACCTTGTGACATGGATGTCTTGTTGTTCCAGTGAGTGCATCAAAGTCTAGCTGTGGCCTCATTGGGGATCAACAAAGAGCTGCGGTGAGACAATGAGCTGTAGCAAACATCCTTGTACAAAAATTTGATGGCCAGGGCTGGTTGACAAGCAGATTATTTTGGCAAGGCCAGAAAAAGGTAATATGCAAGCCTGCCATTGAATGAGTTTTTTTTAATGGTATGATGATCCAGAAGAATTGGTACTTAGACCAACTGTGCAGAAGGTAAACAGGGCGTTACTGCACCATGAGCAAGAGACTGTTTCTGGTGCTTGGTTTCTTTTTTCAAAAATGAGTCTACAGAAATGGTGCCACATTCTTACTGTCAGTAATGATTTCTGCATCGACTATATTGGTCCTGTAGAAGTGACTTTAGTCTAATTCCAGCTATTCTGGTAATTTTGGCAGATTGAAAATCAAAGCTATTTCTCAAGAAAACACATTGCAACAACAGTCCCTTTTTGCAATTGTCTTAAATTTTTCTACCAGATATTCTAGACAAAAAGATCTGCTTAATTTAGTTTTCAATTTGTGCTCCATTTTACCTTTTAAAAATGCAAACCCCATTTTCCTCACTTTCAGTTTTGATTTTTCACATTTCTACTTCTCTATCATTTCACACTTTGAAAAAAAGAACAGAAGAGAACACAAGAACAACAATTTCCTCCAAAAGCCTATTCTTATTCTTCTGGTCTTCTGTTTCTGTGGCAAAGAGTAAATAGAGGCAAGAAAATGGAAGAAAACAAAGTAAAAAGAAATCAAAAAGAAGAAACTTTTTCAGACCTGTAACAAAATTGATTAAAGCATTCATTATGAAGCATAAAAAACCTTTCCTTTCTTTGTAAGTTGAAATATTAAAAAAAAAAAGAAAATAAATGTTTTCATGCTTTCCTAAAATAAAATCACAATTGGAAAGCATCTGTGATGTTTTTGGAAAGTATTCTGGTAAAAAGTGTGAACCAGTCTAACCAGTCTTGCTCTCTGTCAGTGGCAGCAGCAGCAGCATTAATAACCCTGAAAGCCAAATACTAACCCTAATTACACTTCTGCAAACCTATTATCCCCATGTCTTGCCGTACTGACATATATACATACCCAGTGCCCTCAGTCAGTTTTCACAGATGTCCTTAACAGCCATTTACTTTTTTTGCTGAGGATCACAACTCATTTTTCATAGCACTATTGGTCCCACTGAGTGAACAGAGCTTGTACTCGCGTAGTGTCAACTATACCATTCTTACTGACAGATACGCTGAGTAAGAATGATATTTAGGCATTTTACTGGGAGCAAGATTTGTGATGTGTGCAGTTTTTTCTTCACTTTCCTTCATTTTTTTTCCTCCTGTGCCTCCCTTGGTCTTGCTATTGGAGAGAGAGAACTTGCTATGACTGCCTATGAGACACAGGAATCTCCATTTAGCCTTCTGTGCAGGAGCAAGGACAGTGGGAATTACTCTAATTTGTCTCTCTGTAACTGCCTGAGCTCATTCACATGATATGGTCTGGTTTTGATAAAAATCACAGTTTAGAAAACAGCTGAAGTGGGTTTGTTTTCTCATTGCAGCCTTTCTGCACAGAGGCAGTGTTCATGATAAATGGAAACAGGAGAAACTGGAAAATTCACCCCTCCACCAGGTGCCACTTTAGGGCTCCTCAGAGCTCCAGGTGATCCCTGCAGCTCCTCAAAATGCCCAGCGACCACGGCTGGTGACCACCTAACGAAGCTGGCAAAAGCTTAAAGTTGCAATGCAGCTGTGCTCAGGTAGCACTCTCATGTTAAGGAAACAAGGCTTCCTCAGCCACTTGAAGGCCACAGATACGCTTGCTTACATGTGTATTTTACACCAGGGGAGATCACATTTTTAATTCACAGGTTTATCAGAAAACAGATTGATTTCTAACTCATTTTTATAGAGAGTTTTCAGAATTTATAATATTTTCATAGTGCTTTCATTGCTGAAATTTTTTTTCCTTAAAATTTTCTCCTTCTAAAGTGTGAATTTGCTATTGAGTGAATAAAAAATATTGATACATATCAAAACAAAATCATACTGTGACATTCCCCAGAATATGCTCTTTTACAAAATTGGAATATTTTGACATTTTTTTTTTTATTCTCACCATGCAGTGTGTGGCCTGGGGTGTTGCTTATCACATTGTGTCCACTTCCATTACAGATATCCATTGCAGAACAGAGAACAAATGATTTTCACTTCGCTTGGAGCAGAAGGGAAATTTTTTAAGTGGGTCCAATTCTGATCTCCCTTCCCTCTCTTCTTTCCAAAAATACACAAATGAATACCTAAATATACATAAATCAATCTGTGTAGGTGCAGAGCTGAAGGACAGAGCCAATGCTTCCCACAGCTCCCTGAATACACAGCAAATAAAACCAATCTCATGATTCAATCAGTGATGTCAAGCTACTCTGTTATTCCCTGACTTAAGATAAAACTGAAATTGAACAAAACTGCCTTGGTTCTGCTATGGTAGGATGGCACATATGCCTTCAGATCCCTGTTGAAGGCAGAAGATGCATCCTCCCCATTGCTTGAAGAGATGGCATCTGCCGCTTTTCCTTGGAGCTACATACAATTAATTGCCCAGATTAGGCTTTCCCAGGTTGCTTTCCTACATACAGTCCTTTCTCATGAAATGTAGCTAAGATCTGTATTTAGATCTTACGAAGCTGTAGATTCAGATACAAAATCAATGCTTAAGGTCTATAGTCTATTACACTTCTTTACTCTAAGATAGTGTGCTGAGATATTACAATACTGGGGACCTTGTAAGAACCCCAACTTACAGATTTTTTTTTTACACTAAATTTAGAGATAAACCCTTATGTGATACCCATTGCCCTATTTTTGTTGTTTAGGGTCTACCTTCTCTCTACCTCGATACTTCTGTAGGCCTCTTTAATGAAGTTCTGACATACTAAATGTTTTTTTTTTTTCATTAATACAATGTTATTGTTGATTTCTTTCCACATTCACAGGGTGCATCATGGGGACAGTTTTCTCCAGTTGCTTTAGGTTCTTTGCCTTAAAAACTACTTCAGAAGTTCAGTGATAACTAAACCTACCATCTTCCGGGTGTCTCTTTTCACTGTAGGATGCCATCCCAGTGACTTCATGAGTCTATTCATAGAACAATCTGCACAGTTGCTTCAGTAGAGCCCCAAAACCCTTCATGGAGATAGAGTCAATTGTCAAACGTGCACTGTTTTATATTTTTGCGGACTTCAGATTTAACTTTAAAAATTTGTTTAGGAAGCTTTCGCATCATACTGTTAGTTAAATAGAAGAAGAGGCAGGGAAAATAAAGCCTACACTGTGTAAGAGTTACTAACAAAATTCCCTCTGAATGTAAAGTGCTTCTTAAGACTTACCGTCACTGATTTCTGGGGCAGAGACATAAAATTCAGAAATTATAGCAAATTGCACAGCCAAAGTCCATCTTTATTCAATAAAACTCTTAAGCACATACTCACCTGTGCATATGTGCTTTGCTGATCACAGTCAGTAATTTTGAATTTAATTTGGTTTTTGAGATCAGATGTTAGATTCTGACATCATGGAAAGGGAGAGCATTATGAGCCCAGGAACAGTAGCAGCTGGAAAATCTGATATGTGTTTTAACCCAGGGGAACATATATCACATGTATTGTACATGCTGTTAGCACTTAACATGTTTAGTAAATGTATTGTTGAGAAAGTTCTTCAGCTGGTGGTGACGCCAGATTCAAATGCACTGCAGACGGACAAATGGAAGGAGGCACTACGCATTTGTGTGGCTTGTGCCATGGTACGGGACATGGAGCAAGGGGCTCCCCTGGCTGGTACCAATGGCAGAGCTAGAGAAGTGTTGGGCAAAATTGCACCTGGGCATTACAATATGGGCACACTGCAGAATTCCACCAGAGGCAGTGTGTGTGAAAGGCTAATTGCACATGCAACTTTCTTTGTATTACTGAAGTTACCAGTACTGTCAGCATTTTCCTTTGTACAAGATTCAGCATGCAGCACGCATCAGCAGAAATCTTTGAGCTGATTTCTGCCCAGCTCAATGCAGAGCTGGGTTAATACTGGTGGTCTTTAGAGATGCTCAACGTAACTGATAGTTTTCTGGAACTGGTGAAGCTGCAACAGAGCCAAAAGAGTCTGGGAAGTCCTGTGGAAAGTGGCACAGGACCAGCTTTTGCAATTCTCAACCAATCACAAGCACATTATTTCTCTAAATTGCATTAATGTCTGATGTCATTGCCAGATTGAGCACTGTGAAAATTAATTTCAATCTAAAATGTTTTGATTCTATGGTAACTGTTAGAAACTGTTATGAATACACCTTCTTAAGGGCCCAGCAATATCAGTGGAAAGACTCACAATGACTTTGGCTTTGCCTATAAATCTTTGGCTCCATCTTAGAATGCAGCCTCCTAAAATGGATGGAAAAGGCCAGATTTTTCACTCCAAGTTTTTGTTTTTACTTCTTTTTCTCTGTTCCCATGTCCATACCTTTTCTGTCATAAGGTAGATGCAAGTTTAAATATAGAATTGGAAGGTGCCCGAATACTGCAGGCTTTTAAGAGCAGATTAGACACGAGCACTCAAGTTGGGAATACCTTCAGTTTGTTTAGCCAGCTCTGCCTTGCAGTAGGGGAATAGACCTGCTAACCTCAAAGTCCTTTTGTGAGCCCTCCAAAGCATAAATGCTGTGCTTCTGTGTAGCACCTCTCCATCTGAATTCACATTTATTTCTCTTGAGCACAGCAGTGCATGCAATCTGCCACAGCCCTCCTTTGGGATGGGCTGCCTGTTTAGTCTCTAGACCACTGCCAAAGAAAACATCATTAAGCAAAGCAGGCATCTGACTCTGGTTCTTTCTTGCAGAGACAAAATAAGTCCCTTGGCCTCACTGAAGCCGCTGATCTTTGGTCTCTGCTGTCATCCACTGCATGCAGCCGTCTGTCTGCTGAAAGGTGACTGCAAACTTGGGGAGGTTTTAAAGCTCTAAGTCCACAGAAAATTATGTAGGAAAAGGGATGTGCTTGTGGCTTATAGTCCTTCTCAGGTGCTAAAAAAGGCATTTGTTTCCCTAACCCCTGCCACAGCTGGAAACGTGAGCTTTCATGTATTGTCTCTATATGTGGCTGGATAAGGACTTCAATTTTCAGTAAAGCAGCATGACTGTCAAATGGAAAGAAAGAAAGAAGCAGTGACAGCTGTAATTGTTTACATGACTGAGGGTGTGGGGTTTCTGATCTGGGATGTTTAATGCATTTCATACCTAGGGAAACTAAGGCACAGAGAGGTGATGTGGTTTGTGGAAGGATACAAGGCAGGCACTTTGGAGCACTTTGATGGAGCACTTTAGAAATCAAGGAACTGCGTGCCTGTGGAGACTGCTCCAAAACCTGCTTTCCTCTGATCTCTGCCCTTAGACACATGGATTGTCACCTCCAGCTCCATGTCCTCCAGATGTTCAGCCCCAAATTACAAAGGTCTTTTCTCTTACAAGTGGAGTCCACTGGGGCTCTCCCTCTTGCCCTGAATAAGGGACATGGGGCAGTTTGCGGAGATCTGGCATCAGCCTCCAGGCTGATGCTCATAGAGCGTTGCTTGAGCCTCTGTTTCCCCTTTCCTGCCAGAGCGGGGATATAAAATGCCTTCCCTCAGTCCCACACCCCATGGAAAAGTCTTTGCTACATGCTTCATCTGGAAATGTGCTGGTCTAAATTTCTGGATACCAGGGACCTGCTTCCTACTAAATGGGTGAGGGACAAAGGGCAGCCACCCTGCTGAGCTCTACTTCTTTCCCTGGTGCCCCAAGGTAATGAGAGTCAAGGACAGGTAAGGCAGCCGGACATCCAGCTCTTCAAAGAAAACTCACAGCCATAGCATGGTTGTTTTTCTTTGCTTTGCTTCATGCAATATCCCTCCCTGCACTTAACGTTTAGGGGCTGTTGACTCACCTGCTCATGGGGTGCATGCTGCACTGTGCCCTCTGCTCACCCTGCTCCTGCCACTCCTCTTCCTGCAGCCTGTTTCAGCAGCATGACAGCAGGCAATTTTGGTAAGGGTGCAACCAACAGAGCAATAAGGCGTATTGTTCAGATCCTGCACAGCTCTCATAGCAATTTTCTTGCCAGTGCCGCCTGCCGTGGCTCCTTTCAGAGGCAGAGATGGTGGGCACAGGGTATGCAGGGGGAAAAGGGAGGGCAGGGAGCGGAATGGCAGCAGAGCAGGAGGAGGCAGCCGTCTGTGCTCTCACTGCTTCCCTGGGCTGCCAGCCCCTTCATGCCTGCAAAGAGGAGGCGGCTCAGGCTGGACCACAGGTTGGTGCTCAACTCACCTGCTCAGCCGCTGTGCTCACCTCTCAGCCTTCTCCCCGATGAAGCTGCAGAACTGTGCCCAAACATTTGGATTACAATATAACGTCTTCCTTAGTGTTCAGGTGGAAAATAATTCAACCAAATCCTCAGACAGGGAATCAAATTTATTTGGAAATGTCATAAAGGGCTGCCCTTGCTTCTAAGTATCTATGGCTGCACTCAGCAGGTTTGATTGATGATGTGATCACTGTCCATACCAAATGGTCAAAGAATCATAAAATACTTGGCCAGCTACCCATCCCAGCCCTCCAAACTCTTCAAAGACTAACCCAGTGCTTTGTTGCAGTACAAAAATACCTGAGAGATATGTCATGCATTCAAGCCAGCTCTGAAATGCACGGGAAACAGCCAGAGATTGCTTGATATGCAGGTAGGGCAGATCATTATCAAAACAGACAAACAGAGCTATTATGGAAAGTTCCTGTAGATTAATTATAGATTATAAGGTATCAGTTGTTATTTAAATAATTAGAAACAAGTATAAACATATACATTTGTGTAAACAATACATATAATGTATATGTACATATCTGTTCATATATCACAGCTTTCATTTGTGTCCTCTGTGGCTGTCAGCCCTCAAACTGTGTTTGAAAGACAAAAAGAAAATGGTAGGAGTGTGTGGATGTTGCATGTGGCACAGTATTATAAAAACTGATTTTTGAAAAGAGCAAAGAAGGCAGAAGTAAGAGCAGAGTTCATCATGGCTCAGCAGGAGGAAGGGCAGACCATGAGAGGCTTTGACAGAGTACGTGTGTGCCTCAGCTCCCGTGCCCTCCCACGGGGTTCGGGAAGCTGCTGGGAGGTCAAGGTCTGAACACCTTTAGAAAGCTGGTCTTATTTGCTTTCTTCTGCAATTGCTCACACTTGAAATCTCTAGCTTCTCCATCATGCCAGCATGTTGGGAGAAATTCTGAAATGGAAAAAAAAATAGAATCATAAAGTACTGTAAAAAAAAGGCAGTTATTCAAGGTAGAGCACGGTTAGTTACATTTGTGCTCCAGACCAAAAGAAATGTGCACCTTGTTGCCCTCCACTCTCCCCACATAGACAGGACAAGGTAAGGGAGCGACTTCCCAGAATTTTTTGAAAGAGGGTGGGGAGGTGACATGGGTAGAGAGCTGAAGGTGTCTATTCATGCCATCTGGAGAGACCAGACATCCACCAGTGTTGGAAGAGCTGAGACAGCTATCATACCAAATTCTGCTAGTCTAGGAAGGCTGGAGTTATTCAGCCTCTCTGAATAGCTGGGCAAAATCTGTCCGTCTCAAGTCCTCTGGATGAGAAAGGGGATTTTATGGGTTTTGCAGTGTTTAATCAGATGGAGAAACATCCTTGCTGTTTCCCTCAAGGGACTTACTGCAAAAAGAATGTTAAATATGTGGAGTGTAACAAAGTAATGTTAATCACTTAGCTAATGACAGTTATTATGAGGATTTTCTGTAAATTGGCTATAGATACTAATTATTGTTAATCAGCATCATTCTTAATACTGTACTTCATTCTGAAAGCTCTGGCAGACTTTGTTCTTCAGAAAGATGTATTCAGCACTGCTTTGAGAAGTACTAATGCTCTACTCACATTAATATCTCAGTTTAGTTTCTGTTTGTTTCATGGATGTGATGACTTTACATGTAAAGGTATGAATGCTTGAATATCTCATACCGTACCACTCTCTTCATAGTGGGACTCATTAACAGTGAGCCTAATTTCTCTTCAAGTCTTGTTCAAGCATTTTTATCAGTTCATTATGATAAAAATATAATGGATTGTGTTTTTCTCCAGGATGATAACAGAAATTGCGCTCATAAAATGGCTCCACCTCAGTGATAATCCACAAATTAAAATAATAAATTGGCTCTGAACAAACATTTCAGGATCTGGAAGAAGTCATTACAGCTCAAGTTTCATGTCCTGATGACATGCTAACACCAGCCTCATTGGGAAGGGCACCACTTCACTGCGTTACCAACTGCAGTGCGATAGAAACTCGGCTGGATGTGGCAAGCTCCTGTCCCAGCAAAAGTAAAACCTCTGCTGAGCAGTGCAGACCACTGGGAGAGTGATGTTCCCCGCTGCAGACAGAGCAGCTGAGCTCCTCGTGAGACTCTACACGCATCAGGCCCCGGAGAATTCAGCGTTAAATGCTGAATGTTGGCTTTGCTGTGGCGGGATGCTCCCAATGCCCCTCACAGGACAGGGGCTGCTCCTGAGCTTCCCACCCATGAAACTCCAGCACTGCAGCTGAAGAGGGAGGTGAACAGGAAGAGTGACTTTGTGGGGATGAAAAAGCCCAGAGGATATTTTTTGAACACCAGAAAGAAATGAAACCTCTTGCTCAGTGAGTCCTTTCGAGTGCCCAAAGACACAAGGAAGGAGCAGGAGAAGCAGAGACGGTCCAAGGATGGGGGCAGAGTCCACAGCAGGTTGATACGCCTTCCAACTTCAAGTTACATCTACAGTGCTGTTGGCTGCCCCTCCCAGCCTACACAGTTTATTCCTGAAGAACAAATGAGGTGTGTGGGAAGTTCTTCTGGAAGCACTACTTTCCTCTCCTCCCCATCAACTACATTGCTTCTCTCTTCCCAACAACACGCTGGAAACCTCTGTGCTCTTCTCTTTCTTTCTTAACAAGAGAAAGGAAGCAGCTAATATGCAGATTTCTTTGAGCACATATTGGTTAAATTCCTCAAGTTTAGGAGTTTGCATTTCCTCATCTCTTACATCAAAGACTGAAAACTCCTTGATGTTTCATGGGCAGGTTCACACAGGAGGAGGCTCACGCAGAGCGCACAGATAGCACGAATCACAGGGCTAAAGATAGGCAGGAACCAAATCCTTATGAAATGTGAAAGCCTATACATACTTTAGGAGTTCTATACTGAACAGATGCTTGTAACACAGCACTTCAAAGCATGCCCTGAGGGTGCCACACCAGTGCTACTTCTATACGCAGCCATGTACACACAGTGTGTGCACAGTGCAATATCCTGCTCCTGGCTACTTCTGCTGCATTTTCATTTGCTGGTTTGCAGTGCGTGTACCTAACAGCTTGGTGTAGGTACTCACACATAAAGCCTGGGGCAGGAGCGCCCTTACCGTTTTCAAGAAAGCTCATTGCTCAATTGCCTCCCTTTCTGCCTGGAAGCAGCACTGAGGCATCCTTCTTGTTCACTCCTCACAGTATCCTAAGGGGAGGCTGAAATCAGGAGAGAGGAAAAACCCAAATAAATGAAGAGGGCTGGGAGCTCAACCTCATGAAGCTGTTTCTGATACAGACAAGAGGAGAAACACCAAGCGCTGTCTCACCCTGCCACCTGCACACACCCCGTGTGTGGGCTGAGGAGGAAATCCCCACCCCAGCAGTTGGGTGAGTATGGATGCTCTCTGTTCCTGTGGCTTCCATCCCTCTTCCCCAGCATGTTTCCATGGCAACTGATCCACTAGGCTTGATTCAGCAGTGCCAGGACCTGCCTGGTCCTATGGGTGCTAGCTGGAGACTCTCTGCCCTAGAGACATTCATCCCCTCCCGTGCTTTAGTCTGCAGAGCAGAAGCTGGCACCTTGGGGCTGGGCTGGGCAGGCAGCCAGGTGTCACATCCCGAGGACCACAGACAGGTAGCTTTTCTCTGGCGGGGGGGTTATTTTGGAGAGTTGTCCCCATGCATCGCTGAGCTCCCTTCTCACTAGCTCAGTGTTCCTGGCACTCCCTGCTTCAGGCTCCCAACTGCAAACCAGTGGGATATGAGGCTCAGGATGCAAATCAGGAACAGCAGCGAGTCAGTCTGGAAGGATGAGAGTGAGGGAGAAAGTCTGATGGGAGGAGGGCGGTGGAATAAAATGCTTCATGCATCAGGCTATCTGCAGAGGCAGCAGAGAACCCAGCCTAGGAAAAAGGGAGGGGCAGTAGGAAGAAACAGTACCAAAAACTGAGCAAATGTTTTCTGAGCATCCCTGCATGCGGTGGAGTAGACAGACAGGTATGTGAACAGAAGGAAGATTAATGGGCAAGCGAGGGGATGAGCTATGCATTCCCCAAGGAGGTAGCCAGCCTGCTGCTCCAGCGCTGCCCCATCCACAAGCAGTGGTTGCACACAGAGAGAGGAGTTGCCTTGCCCTGGGTCCCACAGCAGGGCTCTGCATCCAGCACACAGCTGGCCACACAGCTCTGCCTCCACCTCAGCATGGAAAATAGGGGGGAAACACAGCTTAAAGGGGAAAGCACTAGGCAGGTGACTCAAGTGTCTTTTCTGCTGTCTGCCCCTTTGGTAAGCAAGTTGCACAGACTGCCTGTCATTCGGTCTCCATTTCCAGAAGAGGAATGACAGCACATCCTTATTTCCAGGGACACTGTGAGAGAAAAATGCATCTTGTAATCTGGAAGACTCATCATCCTGCAGTAACAAGGTTTATTCATGTATAAACCTTTTCATATGGAGCCTCAGTGTAGCCAAGAAATCTCTTGCCTCCTCAGCATTCACAGCTGGTGGGCATACAAGGGAAGAATTTAGTTTGGGACCTGAGGGGCCTCCTTTTGCTGCTGGCTGCTATGATGGTCTCTGGAAATGTAGTAAGGCAGAGGAGCACAGGGAGGAGAGGAAAAGGCTTGTGTCTGTAGCGCGGCACGTACCACCAGGCTGTGGAAGTCACTGCCACTGGGCGTCACTGTGCCCACGAGTTTAGCAAAATTGAAGAAGTAAGCACTCTGAGACGCACAATGGAAGTATCCAGGCTTGCAGAGAACCATGGTCTTGTTAGCTGCTGTTTTGGAACTCAAGTCAAGCCCTCAGGGGCTTGCCTGTGACAAATTATCCCATACCTACCTTCTTACACTTTGCCTGCTTGTCCGGAGGGCTGTGGCCAGCAGCTGGGTGATGAAGCACTGTTCTTGAACCTGGTGCCTGTTTAAGGTGTCCTTCCATTCTTCAGTAGCCTTTTTAAAAATGCTGTCAGGATCAGGGTGGTCTAAGTAACCTCTTGTACAGGCTCCATCCTCTTCCCCATCCCAGAAAGAGGGACAGGGCCCATACCTTAGTTACTGACATTGAAATCAGGCAAAAGCTCAATGCATCTACCACTTACCATCTTATTTTTGGAAGGCAGGTTTTCACAAGGTGCCAGGATCCTGAAAGCTGCTAGAGTGTTGTCGGTGACTGATTAAGCCTGCTTAAATCCATGCAGAGGAGAAGCAATGAAACTGTGATACAAAGGGAGGGAGCGTGTGGGGTAAGGCACTGGATTAGCAGCAGTGCCATGGCAGGATCACTTTTTGTCAGTGGTGGGATTAAATATACAGCCAGGCTGCTGTACTTGTGAAAAATGCCACCTTTGCAAACACTGCTCTTGTCCTTCTTTCCTCTCTTGATAGATCCATCTGTGGCTCCCGTATTGCCACTTACTAGTGGGAACCAGCCGTATAAAATGTAATCCACTCATTTCACCTACATCAGTACGTCCCGTGAGGGTCCTGCTTAGCTACCACCAAACATCCACCTTTCTATTCATAGTTCATCACCCTTCCTCCCAAGCCTTCTCTTCATCCTTAAAACTGCTTCCATGCCAAAGGTTAGCCCTGGACCTCACCAGAGGCCAACTTTGCATGTGAGGAGTAATTCACCCTGAGATCCTCCCCTTTTTCTTCATCATTGGTGTAGCATGCTCGATTTCCACCCGACAACGGTAGTTCTCACACCAAACACCAACACCACCAGTAAAATATTAACACACCACACACGTTTCAGCAGACATTAGCAGTGTCACAGCTCCCCACTGCACAGCACATCTCAGAGGGGTTTTGCATCCTGACGTGCAAATTTCTCTTCCCCCGGTAATCAAGAGAAGATTTTTCAGTGACAAAGCCCCACAAGCCAGACAGGCTTGCTGCAGTTTTTGTGAGAAGAAGCAGGAGGAAAGCTTGGTCTGAGCATCTAGATGAGACAGCAGTCAATGTGTTGAGATGGAGAGAAAATTTTGCTGCTCGATCTGTTGTCCCAGCTAAACCATGCTTTTTTTCCGGGCTCCTGTGTGCCAACAGACAGCACTCTGGCGCAGGGGTGCAGCCCCCCAGCATTGTTGCCTGGCCTGCTCCCGCAACGGGCAGCTCTGTGGCTATGACAGCCATGCTGTCCGGCCCCACCATCCACATCATCCCGCGGCTGGAGGGTAAGCCAAGGTGTGGGGGAGGAATGCAGCGGCTTAAAAGCAGCTGGGGAAGAAAAGAAAAAGGCTGATGAAAGACAGCAGCCATTTCAGTGAAATTACATTACTCATTTTCAGGGTCGGTACTTAAGTAATGGTAAAACTGCATACAATGCTGTAAATCTCTCTAAGAGCATAAGCATATGGAAAGTATTGTGGTATAAATTAAGTTCATAAATTATGGTTTCTCTGTTTTCACTCAGTCGTTCCTTCTCTTTATGATTAATGCTTCACTTCTACCTCATTTCATGGGCTTTCTGCTCTGCCCAGCAGAAAGCTTTGCCCATTGCTGTCATGCCTCCATACATTGCATGACAGCAATGTATCCCAAAGGACTCAAATTCTTCTGCAGAAGGACTTTTGGGCTTTTCAAGTATCATCAAGAGCAGAAAGGAAAAAAAAGACCTGTGCTCAGACAGAAACGGATGGCCATGTTGTAAAAGGAATACCATGTGTTAATGCCTTTTTGGAGCTGGGGCTAGTGCTTTGCTCCTTGCTCCCAGGTCAGGGCAGGTGATGCAGTTAGCTGGACATTTCTGTGGTGCTCCCATGGGAAACTTCAGAACTTGCTGATGAAGCCAGTTGTGGGTTGGAAAGGGTCAGCAGAGGCAGTTTTCTCATTCGAGATGAGGTGCAGCTCTGAAGCACACTGCCTTCAGGCTGCCTGCAAGGTCTCCAGTTCCCAGTTTGCTGCTGCACCATACATGGTTTTGCTCCTCAGTCTTCCCATCCTCCTGGTCAGGGTGTTCATCACGCCTGCTTTTACAGCAGCTTCAAGTCCTCTGAAGGGCATTGTCCTTATCTGCTTTGACAAGGAGTCTTTATTGCAATTTGTGCTACACCAGGGCCTACATCTGCTCGAGATCTCCTATCTAGAGCTGGTCAAAGAGCAGATTTCATGTCTCACAAGAAAATGTCAACATTTAAATGCTTTTATTGTAAAGGAGGCAGAAAAGGGCAAATTTATATCTTTTTACTTAAATTATGTTCTAGGGAGATTCGCTGAGCTTTGATCCTTCTCTCTTTCCTCTTCTCTCTTTTTTTGCCTCTCCATTAAATAAGGTAGACATCACTTTGAATAATATAATAAAATTGTCAGTAAGAAATTATTTCAACTTTGGATACAGAGGCTATACAGGTGTATTTGATGTGCTTTTGATGACAAAACTCATGCAAGTGGTGAAGAATATATTCCTGTGTTGATTAAGTGCTGTGCCCCCACAAAAAAAAAAAAAAAAAAAAGAAAAAAAAAAAGTTTTTTTCCAGACATCTGTGCTCAAACCCTTTCTAGCATGTATTTTGGCAATCAAGGTGAGCCTCAGCTCATGTAGGAGCCGTCTTGCTGTTGAGCTGGGGCAGAGCATTAGGAGAATGTTGAGTCTGCCTTGGTTTAATGAAATCACTTTATCTTCCTGACCAAGATGAAGGCTCAGCCCTTCTCCCATCAGAGAGAGAAGACAGAAATGGATGGGGAGGGAGAGTGGAGATGAAGTGTGCGATTTTCCCACTGCAGTCCCCAGGGGCATATTTCTGTAGCCAGGGTAAGTTACAGACAGAATCTGTCTGAAGATGGGAATAATTTTTTGAGGTTTCCCTCCTCAATAGTCTCATATTTTCCATGCAGAGGGATGGGGTTGGGATATTTCCCTTTGGAGGTCTGTGGGTCTTTGAAGTGGCTTCATAAGTTTAAAATAGATATAAGGCAGAATTAAAAAGAGGCGACTTACACTGTATCCTTTAATATGACCAATGGTACAGATTCCTTTGAACAACTAATTGCAGCATCAATGCCGTTCTTGACCACTTCTGCCACACAAGGGTTTTCTCTATTAGCTTTCAATACCCTGTATATTCCATATAGACTTCAGTGTATATTTCTGACTGCTTCTTGGCCTTGTAAATGAGCTTCTTGCTTGGCATATGGATTATAGCTGTGGGCAGAGAGGCTGCTTCAAGAACGTAGCTTTTTCTGAGTGTTACATATGGTTTAGCAGAACCATACCTAGCTCACCTATTGCTTCTATCACATGGCATTATTTTCACAGCAGTCACTGAATTATCTGTAGTAACAGAAATGAGGGTCAGTTATTCTTCTTTCAGTTATCCCTGAATTTAATTCAGTTTATCGATCAGATTCCAGAGCCTCAAATAGCTGCCCTGCAAATGAGAAATGTGTCATGCAAAATTATTACTTTTGGCCTCGAATTTTACACAAGCAAGGTCTAAAAATGTCTGATTTTTAGCCCAAATACATTTTTCTTTTTTTTTTCCTTTTTCAGCTGAAAGGTCTGATCAGCCTATTTAAACTAAACAAAACGTTTCTACCTTATGTAGAAGCCTTTGCTACTTCGGCTGCCATGGACACATTCAGCTTTTCACCAGAAAGCCTGATAACAAGAGGGTTTTCTCCTATAACTCAATGTTAATTTTTAGTACCCTTCTCTCATTGTATTCAGCTTTAGGTATGTGCTAGATACAAGATCCCTTTACGTGTGTCTCTTCTAGTCTCTTTTACCCAGGATGCCTGCTATTGGGATTGACCTTTTTAACTATGTGGTAAACTGTACCTTCAGTCCTTTTTCTAATCTATTTATGAGAAAGGGTTGAGGAAGGGACCAGGTTTGGGTTCTTTCTTCGCTTAAGTGACAATCTGTTGAAGGTGCAAGGGCAAAAGCCAAGCAATGCAGAATAAAGGGTTATAATCATACTTTTAAACTGTTTTACTTTGTATCTGTGGGTGTTGCTCTATCTACTTCCAGTGTACAGAGAACATTTGGGTGAAAAGAAGCCATTGCTGAATATTTAAACTTCCACTTTCTTCAAATAAGCTGTAAAATCTCATCACAAACATGTCTGAGATTTCTAGGAATCTTTCAGCAAAACCTTAGATAATTCCTGCTTAGCAGAGTTTGAGAAAAAAAATAAAACAAGCAAAAACCTTCAAGAAACAATAATTTTTTTTTCAGGCTTATGGAAAGGAAAGTGGACTAAACTTAAAAAAAAGTTAGGAAAAAAATACATCACAAAGCCTTGGCACCTTCAGTTGACATAAGGGCCTTCAATCTGTGGAAAGCAGGTTTGTTCTTAGTTGTTTTATACAGATAACAAGCTTCCCCCCCCTCGCTTATGTTGCATGCACATTCTTGTTGGCACCGGAATATTCTCTTGTCTCCTTTAAGAGAGAAGAGAAAAGCAGTAGAAATTAATTGTTCTGTCACTTTATACTGATGACAAATGGACCTTTAAATGTATGACAGTCAGAAGAATTTGGCAGACTTTTTGAAGACAAAAAGAGAAGGAGGTCAGGGTTAATTTAAACACAGAATTTTAGCTTCTAACCACATTTGATCTTATCTTAAGAGAAATTATTTAATGGATTACTGCGTGGAAATGGAAAGAGCTGGAAAAATCTTTAAAGTCATCTGACACGGCATTGAATTTCCAGCATATTTTTGAGGGTCTCTCTTGGAAAAAAATGAAGCAGCTACAATTTCAGCCCTGATCTTCAGACAGAAAAAATATTTGTGCAGAGTTTTGTTGCTGATGAATGGGAATTGCCTCAGGAATAAGTTTACTGTGTACAAATCCCTTGCACATAGTACAGTGAGAAGGATATTCTTCCGTAAACACAGCAAAACAAGGTTTGAATTTGCAGTGGGACATCAATGAGACAGTCAAGGCTGATTTTATTGCACGTGACTGTGCCAGAATGCCCAGAACGTGCACCTTGCACACTCTTTCCTGCCTCTTTGGTTACCAGTGACACTAATTTTCATTCTCATGTGGTTATTATTGACCCAGTGTTGTTCAGAGCCCAGCTGTGCATTGAAGGCTGGTACACAGTTGTAGAAAAAAGTCTCTAAGTTGTATTCAACTGCCTAACCCTCCTCCACTGAAGACTGAGGGTCTGTGCTCTTTGCTGGTCTAGCAGAGGTAGTCAACACCGATATATATTCCTGGAGGAGCAGGAACATATATATGAATGGAAAGGCATGTATATGCCCTCTTTGCGCCTCTTCTAATGCAAAGAAGATAACAAAGAGACATGGGCAGTTTTATAAAGGCCGAACCTTTCTACCAAAACCGGTACTATGTCATCCATTTCCTCTTCCATCCTTTCCATTTTCAGCAGTCCAGGCCCTCTTGTGTGCAAGATGGGGCAGGGCAGCTTTTCCCAGTTTTCTCCAGTTTAGCCTCATTACACAGGCCAGTTCTGCAGGGAGGTGTGGAAATACAGCGTACCCATGACCTGGAAAGCCACTGGAGCCTCTGTCAATGCTTCTGGTCATTTTGTTGATTATTACACAGAAATTAAAACTTACAAGTTGCTTGTCTTAGTTTGCAGAAAATTTAGCCTAGATTCTGCAACTATTTATGACCGTTAAAACCTTAACAAGCACCATGCATGGCATTAAGGACCTACTCAGCAATGGCAAAGTTGTTACTCAGCCCTTTGTCTGCAAACCTGGTTTGCAGCTTATTGGTTCCACTTGATTTTTCTTCTGGATGTGAGTATAGTCCAAAATAGCTTCTAATCTTCTGTTTAAACCTATATGTCTGCTATATGTCAAAGTGTATCTGATGTCTTCCGAAGTAAGTAGTTTCTCTGGTATCTTTTTCTGACTAAATAGTTAGCTTTTGCTGGACAGGGAAACTCATCTGGGAAGAGGCCCCCTCATTGGTTTTGTGTTGAGTCTGTGGCATAGAGTAACCCTTAGCGTTGGAGCTTAGCCCCCAGAATCTGAGAGGTTTAAGTATGGTGGCAAACTGGCAAACTCCATGTGTAAGTATGGGCAGGTCAGTAAGCTCTCTGGGTCTCAGAAGTGCCCTGTGTCCCTACAACCCTTTCTTACTCAATGGGGTTTGCTACTCAAATTATGTCCTTATGCAAAATCAGTCTTTATCACTATAGCCATACTGGTAAAATGTTTGGTGCATTAACTCCGTCAGAGGAAGGTACAATTTTAGAGCATCTTTTGGGGTAGTTTCTGCTAAATGGGGAGTGGGAGAAATACTGGCAGTGCAAACTCAAGGAAGTCAAATTAAAGAAACTGCAAGAGACAGAGAGGCGTTTAGTTGATCTGTTTAATTGTTTACTGGGTATATTAACAGACCATTTCCTATTCACTGGATACTCATCAAAAATAACATTTATTTTTCCACCCCTATGTCCATGCTTATTTAAATGTCAGTGCTCAGAAGAAATATGCCTAATATATCTTTTCATCGGTCTTCCAGTAAAATAAGACCAAGATCATGACTATTGATATTTCAAAAGGGGTGAATGGGGGGAAAAAGTCAAAGCAATGCTCTAAGAACTTTTTAGCCTGACAAATAAGGGAGAAGTTGTCCTTGAAGACCTTCTTACATTTACATTATTTGTGATACAAATTACATGAGATAACAAAAGTCAAGAAGTCTACTTCAGCTTTTGCTTGAATTAGTCACTTCTAGAGTCTTTAACTTTTTTTCCCAATTGTACTTTGTTGCATTAGCCTCATTTTCTTGAAGCTTGCTTCACCTTTTGACTGCTTTTCAACTAGAGAGCTGTTTGCAAATTACTTAGTTTAATCAATGCCTGGCTCAGTCTGGCCATTCTGATCAGCCCAGGAAATGTGAGTTGAAGAACTGGGCAAACAATGCTCTCAGAGCGATTAGCAAACACAGTGCAGGGCTTGGTTTTGTTTTTATTAGAAAACATTACAAACCGTTATCAAATCAAGGGAGTGAATTTTTTTTTGTTCCTGTTACAAATCATACAGTATGAGAGTGTTGTGCGTTAGGGTATATTTATTTTGGATCTCTCCAAGTAAGCAGCAGTCCAAGTAAGAAGTGTGCCTTGAGTAAGCAGTCATTTTAACAAGAATATATACTTGCCACATTGTAATTGTGCAAAGTTTGTCTACATATATTAGAATGCGCAGAGCAGGGTCTTTGATACGTAGGGGAAAAAAAGGTGAGATTTTAAAATGTTAGTTTGCATGAAGAAAGAGACTCCCTGATGTAGACTACATCTACTTTGGCATAAATATTTAGATTTTTGCACTGTGTACTGCTGAGATCCTGCTTTTAATACCTCAAACAATGAAAAATTTCTTCCTGAATGTAAGAAGATAGATAAGAAATTCTCAGCAGTCAAAGACTTTGTCTAATGAGGGCCTTAGTAACTGGATAGTGTTAATGCTAAATCTTCTAGGACCATATTGCAATTTTTTAAGCTTCTGAATTTTTTATCTGGTTTCATAATATCCACACCTGTTACATTTTTTTTCAAGTACCATATCTCAGTATACATCAAGCACTTTTCAATCAAGATGAATGCTTGTGGAAACATGTAATTGTTACTGAGGTTGTCTGTTATAAACAGCAATTATTTTATTTCTGTTTCAGTTTTTTGAAACAGAAATAAAGCATTAAAAAAAAATCTTATTTTTTTACCATGTATACTCTAAAAACCTCACAAACACCATTTTATTTTAACAATTAAAAATAAATATAAATTAGGAGGGGAAAAGTTTTTAAATGTTCCTGTTTAAAATTTAATTTTTTTTTTTAAATGTAATTGAATTAGATATTGGTATTCTTTACAGTAAGAAATTCAACCACCTGCCAAACTGGAACAGTGTTTATCTTGGTATTTCATGAGCACAACACAGAAATGGTTTCCAAAAAAACCACAACCCAGCAACATATGAAGCAAAATTCTTATCTTGCAATATAATAATAACAGATGTAATTCAGGTAAAATGTGGATTTGAGGTAATAAAAAAAAAATCAAGATGACTGTCATACTTTTGGGTATTAAATCTGGAGGAAAAATGTTATAGAATCATAGAAAAGTTTGAGTTGGAAGGGATATTCAAAGGTCACCCAGTCCAACCACCCTGCAAGGAGCAGGGACATCTCCAACCAGAACAGGTTTCTCAGAGCCCCATCCAACCTGGCCTTGAATGTTTCCAGGGATGGGGCAACACGTTCTGTGAAACCTAGTTTCAGATGCCACAATTTGCTTTACCTTCCTTTTAATTCCTTCCCATAACTGAGATTGCCTGTTCTCCCACTTACTCCTGCAAAACCTTCCAGTAATGTCTCCATCTACTGTTTGTTCTTTGGGATTAAGGAGACCTTGCCTTATTTCAAAGGGGTCTGCAAATCACGTCTGTTAAGAAAGTGCTATAGTGTGGGAGGGGATGGTGCGTGAGTAACCTGGGTGTCAACCCGTGCTTTCCCTGCCTTTCACTTAACCTGCAAAGTCAGTTTGCATGAAACCAGGGTGAATGCACTGGAGCTGCTCCATCACATGGAGGCTCTCTGGTGTCTGGCTAAGTAGGTACTCCTCCATCTATCGGCATCAAACACACCTCCAACACAACTGTTCCTAGACATGTCAGCATTCCTTACAATTAGGAGTAAATGTCATTCCTGATGGGTAGAGTTGTGAGTGGCAGGTGGTTTCAGTAGGCTGTAGCTCTGTGGTTATTGATCGTTAGCAGGGAAACAACTTTGGCTTTCACTGCAGCCAGAGCAGGATGGCCAGCAAGCAGCTTGTGCTGTGCATCTCCTCTGCGATATGGAATATTTCGGCTCCCCCTGGCACTGGTGGCACGTGAGGGCAAAAAAAGGCTTGAGGGCAAGGTGAGACTGGGCTCGGAACAAAGCATCAAACCTTTTCCAGTTGATAGAATAGTAGAATTATAGAATCGCTTAGGTTGGAAAAGACCTTTAAGATCAAGTCCAACTCTAAACATACACATCACTACATTTTAATTTCAATGTTTTAATTAACCACCGCTTTAACCTTGCTAAGACTTTGAGCATATGGGAACTGTGTGGACATGGAGAGGGCCAAAATGAACTATTTCTATTAGGTCTGCACTTTGCACTTGTCTACAGAGACATAAACAAGTTCACAACTGTGAGGCGTAAGAGAGAGCTTGGGATGTAAAACAGGCCATTAACAGAGAAGCACATCTGCTGAGAGATTGTGCCTTTTCAAGTGCATTTCACTTAAGGTAATCAGACAGAAAATTCAGAACCATCCTGCTCACAAGGTTTGTATGACCCACACCACTAAGAGCATGTGAAAATAAGCAATATTTAAGCAATATTTAAAAATTAGTATTTATAGATGTTCTTTATGGAATTTAATTTAATATATTTAATAACTATATTGTCAGCCATATAATTTAAGTATTTGTTATATGATGGATTGTTTACTGTTTAGTAAATGTCATTTAAAGAAAAAATTTTGAAATAGAATTCTTTGCTTGACAGTGTCCCACTAGCTGTTCTACTAGCAACTTTGTAGACTCTAAGCACTAAAAGATCTTAAAATGCACTTGCAGCAGGATTCCCAACTAGTGACCAGCTTGGAACTGGATTCCACACTTCCTATGAGTAAGACAGCAGTTATGCTGAGCCTCAGCTGGACATCTGTATTACGGGATCAATAACACTTGAACTACCATTTCCCACATAAGCAAAAATAAAACCTAGGCTGTGCTTAGCTAGAGGGAATGTGAGCAGCCCCACTGATTATGCTGGGGATAGCCCACAGCACAGAGTCAACGCATAGTTTGCGGGGCTGCTGCCTCTGTGTCTTTGTCACAATCCTTGACTTTCCCATAGTCAGAATGAGCCTTGCCATCTAACCCCTACTATATATCACTGCTACCAGTAGTTCTGTGCCTGTCTAATGTAGCAAGAATGGCCAATGAGCCTGACATTTTGTATGGGTAACAACACTGAGTAAACCTAACTTTGTAATTTTTTTTTTCCCAAAGTAATTTTCCAAAGCTCCTTTATTTAAAAAAAGAAAAGGATTAATGACATTGGGTAATCCAATATCGCTCTGGTACACTGTTAATTTCCTTTGCCCAGTTATGTCAATTAAATGCAAGGCATTAGTGCAACTGCTTAGTTTGTTCTAATGAGGTATGTATTGGTTTATAACGAAGATTTTTTTTTTCAGGATTAAATGTAGCTTGGGAAAAATGGTTAGAAAGCCTAACAGAACACACATTTCTGTTCCATGTAGGTTATATATTAACTTTTTCCCCTTCACGGCTGCTACAAATGCCTACAAATATACAATGAAATGGTTAATTACAGTTGTGATACAACAGTTGGATCCACATGGAATCTCTGCAGAAACACTCAAAGGTGAGGGTGAAGATCAGGCCTATTTTTACTGCATTTTGAGAACAGCCCAAACAGAGGATTCCTCTGAGGCTGTTCTCTCTGCATTTGAAACGGCTTTGTTGTGAGAAACGCTCCGGTAACCCAGAGGTCTAATCCATGTGCAGAGCAACGTGCTCCTCTAACTTCATGGTCTGTTACTGCTCCATGTGCATAGATCATGCTGCTGCATTACATTAGAAAAACTGTAAATACGAGACAGCAGTTCAGCATTGGCACGAGGACTTACCTCAAAACCCGGGGGGCGGAGGTAGGCCAGGGGAGTCTCAGGGAACACACAGACACTGGCCTTCTGTCTTGTTTCTCAGCGAGTCTGTTTTCAAGGCAGGGCCAAGAGCTGTAATTTCCATTATAGTAGGTCACAGGTGCTTTCCAGGGTAATTTTCGGTCTATAGAACATGCTTGAAGGTTTTATTTGAGCACACGTGGCACACTTGGGATATATTTCAGAAATACCTTCCAAGAGCCAAAGCCATTAAAAACATTTGCAACAACTTGTACCAGAACCTAGGTATGTAGCTGGGGAGAGTTTGAAGCTAAATTCACTTCTCAGTTAACTTGGATCACAAGCTTTATAACTGATAAGGAACAAGGAATGTGGTCTTCTGGACATCAACGAGTAAGAAAAATCACAGTCTTAAAGGAGATATTGAATAAAAATCTTCACACTCACTGTGTGTCCCGAGATTTTTCCACCTAAAGAGAGCCAGGGCATGAGATCTTCACTGTGACCACCATCCTTGTGTGATGGGTGAAGCTCTAACTCAGGGAAGCATCCACAGGCTGAGCAGCAGTCTCCTCTCCATCAGCACGACACTTCCCAAGCGGAGCAGCCCCTATCCCGACACCCATCAGAGCCCTGGCTGAGTCATTGCAGTGAGTTATCAGCAGCCCACAGGAGCCAGGTCCTTCCCATCAGGCCAGGGGAGCTTCGATGAAGAAAACCAGGCTTGGTCCTCCACAGAAGTACTCCATCACTCCGCCATAGCGGAGCGGAAGGGGACCCACCATGGAGGGGACCGAATACACCAGAGCGCTGGAGAAATTCCTCTTCTCCAATCAGCAAGGTAATTAATTTTAACTAACAGTCCCACTCCTGCAATTACATAATACCCAACTATTTCAGAGGTGAAATTACTGTCAACAATCAGCTATTTTTTTTTCTGCCATTTTGCACAAAAAAAAAAAAAAAGGAAGAGGAGCCCCAGATTTAAACTTTGGGCCCAGTTGCTCCTGTCTCTTTGTGCTAAGGAGCCTGCTATAAACCACCTCTGGGATTAACTTTAAATCTTTCTTGAGGATCTGTACACAAAGAAAAGATTTCTCCACACCCAAGGAGCTCTGTGACCTCTGAAATGGAGGAGAAAGATGGGGAAAGTGTGATGGGGGATAAGGCGAGGCAATCCTAAGTGCCAGTGAATTTCCAGCTCTGTGCAGTTTCTGGAAGCAAAGCTGCAGATATCTGTTGTTCTTCTGCTAATGAAGGATTGATTTTTCATGAAGCCTCTACTGGTCAGCTTCACTCTCCGGTGCACTGCCTACTTCAGATGCACCTTTGTATCTGCTGCTCCAGGTGCCCAAGATCAGTTGGTGATCATAGATAAGAAGGTATTTTAGAGACAGGGCTTCAATCTGGACGCAGCTCCATATCAACAGGAAAATTGTACAAACCTCTGTATTTGCAGGAATGTGAGTCATGAGAGATGCCAGTGATACCAGTGGCACAGAAAGTTGGCTTGAAAATAAGCATGTGAAAAAAAAAATGTTTTCTTCAGTTCCAAACACACAAAAATCTGTACATTACTTCTATTGAAGATTTTTTCTTCCAAAATTACATATTTAACAGTTTTCCTGTGGAGAAAAGGTAAAACACTTGCAGTTTTCTCATAAAGCACAGCACAGCTATTATTTGGCTCTTACATTGCCTTTACCAAGATAGCATTTTTTTTCCGTGATAAAGCATAAATGGAATTCATTTGCAGTCAGTCTCATTTGCATTTGTGCCTGAGCAGAGCTTGACAAATTGTTCTGGAATTCAGTGATGGTTTGGTTACCTTCATAGCATTCGAACAAATTATGACTTGTTTCATCCCCTCCCTGCTGTCAGGAAAAGAGAAAACAAAACAAGCGAAGCCACCTCAGGCTTTCTCTCCCTTCAGAGTGGTGTGTAATCCCATAATACTCGAGACACTGTAAACTGTTGGGTTTTTAATGGAAGCTTGCTTTAATATCTTGTATTGAAAAGTATTGTGTATATGCTCAGAGGTTTTTCAGTCATGCGTTTCAACAGATAAATAGTTTACTATACTACACCTCGCAGTATGGAGGATTTAATGCCTAGTATTACAGACTTATATAATTGGCATTTTACTTACACAGAATCTCAAGCAGGCCAATAGTGTTTTTTTTTAACTCTCTTTGAGCTTAATCGAGCCAATACTCAATCAGTGCCAGATTTTATATGCGTCTGCCTGAATAGGCCTTCCACTCTGCCACTGACACACGTGTATCCAACAAGCCAAATTTCACTCCTAAGAAATAACTAGGAGCAGGTAGCTATTTATAAATTTTGAGTGCCAGAAAGAGCTATTATGATCATTTAGTCCAAATTTCTGTGCAGCATAAGATGCTGAACTTAAGTCTTCTGCCTTTTGTGTTGATGCATTTTGACCTGCATCAAATCCTTTAGAAAGATACATAGTTTAATTCCTTCACTAAATGGGAATTATGACAAAAAAAAAGACTTGTGTTCCTTTGCAGATGTTGATATTACAGCCAGCTATTCCAGCATGTAAGCACTGTATTCACAGTAGCAGTTATAACCATTCTTTTCAATTTTTAAATACTGCATATTCCTGGACAATGTAAAAGCTTTCCAGATATAATTCAACAGAGGAAAAAAAAAGTATTTTTAGCCTCTTTTTTTTGGTCTTTTTCTTTTCCTCCCAAAAAAGAAGAAGGCAAAGTACAACCTTGAAAAATTATGACTAATTTCAGGTGGTTACACAGTCTGTAATATGTGATAACATGGAAAATATTTAAAGTCATAAAATAGGCTCAGCTTCATAATCCTTCAAATGTAGACATTTTACACAGCATGCTATTTAATATAAGGACTGTTTCAACATATACAGACATATAAATTGCATGTATCTCAGTAGTATGATATCATAAAGCTAAAGCAGTGCCAGCAAAAGCCATTAAACTGACAGCACTGGAGGCTCATAGCCGAAATTTACCTGGAGGTCTGGTGCAGTTTGGACTAAGACCATGAGAAGCATGTTGTCAAAGGAATTCGAACCTGAGAAGATCTAAGATGGGATGGGCTACTGCCAGAAAAACAAGAAGCTAAAATAATGTCCAAACTAACTAACTGGAGACCTACTTTCTCTTCCTTCCTCAGTTTCATCCTCTTCCCTTTCTGGAAGCACCTGACCAATGGTGGCAGTTTCTTTGAAGAACATCACATTGATCTCTTTCTTCAGGGTTTCTGTGCCTTTCAAGGTAGAAGAGGCTTTTTCATCAAAGGTCTATCCTTCCCCCCCTCCCAGAAGCCTTGCCAGAACATGCTGTATTATACATATTTCCTTCATTCTCCCTCAGCTATGAAAAACAGTAGCCTCACAGGGGGTAAATCCTTACTCTCTTCATCAGCATGTGTCAGCCATGATGGCCGTCATCCAAAGTGTCCAGCCTTGCTTTTTTTTTTCTTCCTAAAAGTATTACTCAATAGGAGAAAATTCCCTGCAGATACTCCACCTTTTTGTCATCAACACTGATGACTCCAACGCCTCTAAAGAGGAGCCTGTTCATCCACCTGTATTTACATCTCTAAAGCCCAAAGATCAGGACATCCTGGGTTTTCTTCATCCTTTCTTTCACAAATTGAGGAATCAGTTCTTCCTGTCTTTTCCCTCCATGGTATACAGCATCTGGGGTAGACATGTCAGACCATAGGCCTAGGCAGAATGGGTGTAGCAATATCCTAGTTTCTCCCCTTTGGTGCTTTGTGACAATGTAATGATGCTTCCAGATATTTGGAAGGTACATTCATTCAGTCCATAACTAATGAATGGAGGTTTCCCAAACAGACCGGCTCACAGAGACATACCATGTCCTGGCAATCACCTGTACTGTGGAAGAAGCCTTACTAGAACATCTGGATGTGAAACACATCTTCCCTCAAAACTAGAAGTTGTGAGATGTCAACAGACAGTCAAAAATCATGGCTTTTGAAAGTTGGTGTGGGTTCAAGAGCAGACTGGAAGCTGTTCATGGTTCAGGGAAGGGTTTACTATAAGCAGAGAGACTGCATCTAGCTCAGGAACAACCTGACCTGAAAGCAGCTGATGTCTGGGAGGCTGCTGTAGGAAATATCTTTTGCTCCTGCCCTTATTTTCACTCTTACTTAGGTGACCACTGAAAGATAGCAGAGTAGATGGACCCTCAGTCTGATGTATTCCAGTCGCTCCTGCACTCGTCTATTGTGGAATTGCAAACCAGACTGGGTAAGATGTAGTAATGATGGAAGACTACAACGAATAGGACAGTACCAGTTCAAACTAGGCAGATGTACTTTAAAAACTGCACAGCAGTAGTGTTCACACTTTCTTTGCTGAACTTTTTCAGCTTCCAGTATTGATGCTGTCTTCAAAATCCAGGTGGCTTCTCTTTTGACCAGTAAATTTAAACTGTTTCTTGATATCTTAAGCTATATACTGAATATATGTATTCAGATATCTACATGTTCACGGTTAAGAAAGACACTGTTCTGTCCAGAGGTGGACCTTGAGACCCTGCAGACCAGCAAGTGCACAGGGTGCTGCTTTCCATGAAAGCACAACACAGCTCAAGGTCTTTCCTTCTGACATATCTTACGCATTTTGCAGGGAAAAAAGCACTATTGTAATAGTAATAATAAGAACCAGTTTCATAGAGCAGGAGGAAGAAAATAATAGATTGGTATAATAAAATAGACCTGAACTCCAAGCCGGGCAAACACCAATATCTAGAGAAGAAAAGCTTTCATAAGAGGCCATACTCAATGATGGATATAGAAATACAGAGGCTAAGCTCTGTATTTTCCTTTGCTTCCTTCTGAGTTCTCCTGAGTTTCTGCCTGGTTCCTTTTATTGCCTGAACAGAAGAAATGGGTCTTGACATCTTTTGGACAGCTTGATCCAACCAGTCCCATAGTCTCACCCACCCAATGGCCCAGAATAAACCTGTCTAACTCCAGCCATTTCTGTGAGGCTGTATCTTAACGAAGGACAGATGATGTAGTCTTCCAAGGAGTGTTCCACATTTTGTACTTCTACTGAACACATGAAAAGGGGATGCACAAAGAGAATAACAGAGATTACTGACTCTGGTGATTGAACTCACCATTATACCAATGTCTGCAGATATCTGTCTTGTCAGTAATACTTTCTTTGCCCTAAGGAGGCCACCTTAGATGTGTCTGACCAGCCAAACTAATGCCTATGAGAGAAGCAGGTTCTCCTTTTTCCTTTTAAGGGAATATCTAACGTTATAATTTGATATTCGGGAGGGGTGCTGCTGGGAAGGCTGACTAAGTGGTTCATGTTACAGCACTCTGTTGACAGGCTCCCCTGAATGGAGCACCCTGAAATCCCTTCCTTGCAGTTTATTTGTTCCTCTGCTGACCACTAGCACATCCTTCCCCAGCTGTCCTGGCTCACCTGGGGACAGGCTTCCTGTCCAGTGTGACTAAGGATGGTTCTCATGGCCTCTGCTGCAACCTAAAACCAAAACCAAAACACTGAGGGGACCTGTCTGTTTTCTCTTTCAGTCTGGTTACCACAGCAGACCTTGTGAAAGGACTTTTTTCTTTGAGGGGCATTTATGGCTGTCTCAAACCAAGGCACCAGGGTGGTTTACCAGCATGGTCATCTAAAACAGCTTTACAGCTTCCGTGTGTGCTCTCAGACATGAATAAAAGTGAAAGAGTCCTTTCCTTTCTACTTCATCCTGGCAGAAAAAGAAATACCTGAATACTGAAGGAACTCACTCTGTCTGTAGATTGTTTAGCAGGCAACCTTCACCACCCCTCCCCACTTCCCCTGACTTGTCTAAAGGCCACCATCTCTTTGTGGAATTCTACCGTCACTAATTGCTAAGCTTCAAGGACAATGTTTTTATAATTGGACATCAGCCAAAACAACAAGCATATCTAAACCACTCAACTGTGTACCTATTGCCAATTTTACTGCTGCTTAACCTCAAGGAATTCAGTTTTGCTTTGAAACAGTTCATTGTTTTGAGTCAGACTTTCTTCTAATTCTCTTTCATCATTTAAGGGGAAGTTCTGCCAACTTCATAGAGCTGGTGAAGGGCATAATTGTCATGGATGAATGTATCTGATTTCTTCACTTAAGTGTACATTTTCACTCATCATGTCTCAAATTTTATGCTCTACGAAGTCAAGGTTGTATAAACCTTTGGATTTAACACACTGTAAGGAATTTTAGCTGAGAATTAAAGCCAGTTACGGGATGAGGCGATTATGAGGGAAAGGCTGGGATGCTGTGACCAGTGAAATCAGTAGGAGTCTTTCTTTTTTTCATCCTATAATGGATGTTCGATCGGGCAACGGGTAAAAGCAAGTGTAATTACTCGAAAAACCTCTGTCTGTCATCTGGACAAAAGTATGAAGTGCATGCTCAGACTGACAGGGAAGCCATGCTCAGATCTGCCAGTTCCCACCTCAGAGACAGCTTCCATTTTTTGAAAGAGCTTTAAATCCTCCTGCTTTTAGTGTAAATGGGTGAAGGAAGACAAGGAAGAGATTAATATCCCCATGAAAACTCATGAACTGTTTATCCAACTCAGAAAGCAAAGCAAACCACACACGCAAATCCTTTCAAGGCAGTTGTACTTCAAGACATGATGCATTGGTGCGTGATCAAATTGGAGCAATTTCCCCGACAAATGCTGACAATGAACTCTAAATATTTCTTCCCAAAGTCAGTGGGAACAGAGAAAGTCCAGAGCACCACACCATCAGGCCAACTCCCTCTTCCTCATGTACATGCAATGTGAGAAGACACCTTTACTTCAGCAAGTCCCATGAAACGTCTCCTTGGACAAACTGTCAGCGACATTAGTATGATCAAATCTTGGGTGAAGTTCCCAGAGGAATAACGCTTGGACATAAAAGTTTTCTGGCCCTCAAGGACAGTGTGACTTCAACAGCAAGGAATTTCTCTACTAATGTATTATGGCAGTCCCATTTCCTTTCTCCTCTTCAAGGCCTTGGCTTCAATGGAAGACGTTGTGCTCAGGGAGCTGTTTGTGCTTGGGGACCCAAGACTGTACAAAGAGGAATCTGCCCAACTATGTCTGTGATTTAATTGCTACACTTTTGTGGGATGATGGGAAAATTATGTGAGTTTTTCCCAAGCATCTAGGAGAAACACGTATTCCATCTGACACTGTCTCAATGTTATGGTAACCACCTCCGTAGTATCTGAACGGCTTCTAAGATCAAAATCTTCCTCAGTTCAGAGCTCCTGGAACACCAAATTCTCCTTCCTCATACTGTCTCTCACTCTGTGCTTTATTTCAGGCACTACAGCTAAGGTCACAAGCATGTAGAACATCGGTTGCATTTTCTTTCAAAAAACTGGAGAAATAACTTATCTTTTGATGGGCAAGTGAAGAATCTGTCCTTGAAAAACATTAGACTTCCTCATTCCCAATATTCTTCTGAAACACATTACAGTTGTAATCTTTTAGGGACTACAGCTTTACCCTTTTACTGCCATGAAATAAATAAAAAAAAGATCATTTGAGTGTTTTACTAGTGACACCTCTCAGTTCTCTGAACCAACAGTTGTGCAAGTTTACTGATTATATTTATTGAAATTAACTATGCAAATCTTAAAATCCTGTTTCCTGTATCTGTTACTTCTATGTGATAACACACAAATTTCTAATATTCTGCAGTTTTTTTATGTTGAAATAATACAGCTCAGCAAGAGTGTTTGTTATTCCATGTTTATTTCTGAAGTGCATAGAAGAGAGAAAATGAAAATAGTACTTTTCTCCTGTCTTCATGCATTTTATAAATGTGCTTGTTACCACTATCTTGATTCAAATATGATGAAATTGGTAGGAAGGGGGAACAAATTAGCCATAATCATGTAGCAATAGAACCAGAATGTGAACACAGGGTGTGTGATGTTCCTGTGATGCCCCTGAATGCTGCTCCTAGAGGATAGCAATATAAGAGGAAAATACACAGAGGCAGAAAAAGGTTGAGAGAAAAATCCTGTGCCCATCACCTCAACCTTCAGAAAAACGTCTCAGTCCTAGGTAAAGCTACAAAGTTCACTAATAGCATAATGCTGGGTCTGGACTGGAAATATCCACCTTTGGCTAACACCACTATTCCAGTTCACGACAACAACCACCACCACCACAACAAACCCACCAGAGAAACAGGATTATTAATGGAGCTATGGCAGTAGAAGGCATTTTTTGCCAGCTCACCTTACTTTTTCTGAAAGCTATGCCTCATTAACAGGAAAATCTCCTGATGCCATGCCCTGTATTCCTACTCGTAGACTGATAGCACAGCTAAGCAGGCTAATCAAGGAGAATAACCCTGCAGCACAGGCAAGGCTTGCACATGGCTGGTATGAAACGGCCCCATGGAGGGCAATGATTAGTGACAGACTTAGGGGAGGGAGGTGGGGAGGGGGGGCTACGGGGGAGATAGGAGAAAAGAGCTTTACATGTTTTTTTCTAAAGTAAACCAATAGAGGTTCTAATTTAATTAGCTGATACAGGGGTTAATTCAAGTTTTAATTAGCAAAATGTTCCCACTAATTATAATTCACATTACCATGGAAGGCTGTTAATTGGTGTAATTGACAGTGTTAATGTCCATGACTACTATGGAAAATGCTCTCCATGGCTAATGGGAGTATCCTCTCCTTTAAACGCCTTTAAACTGCCAATTCATTATCCTCTGACTCTCCTTCCCACTGCTGTGCCAGCACTGCCCAAGTTTGCTTGTCTGCTTCACAGGTTGCCAGTGTGTCAGTGACAGGAGAACCAAGACAGCGCAAGCGACTCTGCCTGTCTGAAGCTTGACAACGCAGGGGCATGAAGTGGCTAGCAAACAGTAACTTTGGCCACACAACCCAAGGGCAGGCCGAGTCCAATTCTCACAGCAAGGCAAAACACTATAAGACTTTTTCTCCGGCTAAAGCTCAGTCATCTTACAAACTCCTGCAGATCTTTTCCTGTGGCTGTAGTTGGGTGTTGACCCATAATCTGCTTTCAAAATCATCTGTGCAAGGCTGACTTTAACTGAGACACTTGCACTCCCAGGAGCTTGCAATGATTTGTACACTTCAGATCTGCTAAGACCTGTAATGCCTGGAATATGCTTCCCTCTTGCCCGATTTAGTTCAGTCTTTTCATAAAAGTGAAAGAATGCAGAAACATAAATAGCATTATGCCCCTAGGGAGTACTTACACATTAAAACAAAAAAAGTGTATTCCTCAAACCAAGTATTTAATTGATGAGCTATGTAGAAATTAACTAAAATATCCCAGAGGTTCATTTGTATTCACAAAATACAAAATGCAAACATACATAATGTTTGTTTTCTAAACACTGTTTTCAAATTTCAACAGAATTACAGCCCTTATTCTCTTCCTCATGAATACATTCTTCTTTTTAATGTGGCCCTGATGACTTGGGCCAGCCTTTTGAACAGAAAAGTGCAGTTTTTAGTATTTTTCTGGTTTAATCTTTGGTTATGAGTATACTTATTCAGTTCTTGAACATTTGCATGCTTACTTCTTTGTAAATTTTGTGTTTAAATATCTGAGTAAAGCCCTAAATGCAGATTCTGCAGTTCTCTATTCTTCTACTTGGCTAATAAGCATCTTTGAGTGTAAGCTAAAATAAGGGAAAACATAGCCAGAAAGTATTTCAGTCTTCTGACTGGTAGAGTAAGCTTTGGTCCAGAAATCTTGGAAGCTGGACTGGGTTAAACTCTGAAATTTGACTGTAAATCCCACAAAAGGAAGAAGGAATCAAATACCAGGCATACCAGTCATGGAAAATAAACCTCAAGATGACCATTCTGCCAAAGGGTATCTGTGCAAAAACCCCAAAGATAGGAGTTGCACTTAGTTTTAATGATAGTAAAGTATTAGTGGGCCAGAAAAACAATAACCTAAATTTCTTTCTCTTGGGAGTACCCATTATTAACTGGAATACAGTTTCTCATGGAGTTTCCTGTAAGAATACATCTTGTTCTTTATATGTTTTCCTTTTCCATTATTCCATTACATTTGCCAGGAGTAGTCTGGAGTATGTTAGTCCTTCCAGTGCAAAAGCTTTCTTCTCCAAAATACATTTCTGGTGCCTAAGAGTGTGCTCCAGCTTAAACTTTGGGCAGCAGATTTGCAAGCTATGGGTAGGGATTTGTGAGAGTGAATTAAAAGAAAACAAAAACAAAGTACCAAATTGTGGCTGCTTTCTCTATGTAGTAAAAATAACCGAGAAATTTACAGAACAGACGCTCTGCTAGTGTAAATCAGCAGAACTCTTCTAGGCATAATCAGGAGGAGATCTGACCCTGCATGTTTAATTTTTGTTGACCCATATTATCAAAACCCTTGTTTTGCAAGTAACTTACTATAGCTTCTACAGTTAACCTGACTTGTTCAGAAGAATGAAAGTGTTACATAGGTTGTAGTTCCATAAAAGCTGTGTTTTTAATAGGAAAAAAACATAGTCATCAGCTTTAATAATCTCTTAAATTAGAACACCTCTATTTTCTACGAAAATTTACAGAAAAAAAATTATTTTTTAATGAAATACAAATGAATTAACCTCAAAGTGCCCATTTCACATTAAAGGTTTAGAGCATAAATGTGAAGCACTTCAGAAGTAATAGCTTGGATCCTTCCTCAGAGAGTTTTCATACTCTTCTTGTAATGGGATGCTAGAGCCTAGTTAGACTGTCAGAGTGTGAACAGGAACAAAAAAAAATAAATAAAATAAACAAAGGTCCTTTTCAACAAGAATGAGTTTAAATTCAAAGGGTTTTCAATATCTTTCCTATTAAAATTCCCATTTGTCAGTCAAGACACCTTCTAGGCTCCTAAGCTTTTTCGTTTATTTTTTTTTCTGATAAATAGCTTGAAAGCAAGTTTCATCATTTTATATTGGACATACCACTGAGATAACCATGCAGTGACAATAAACACAGTCCTCTTTGTGCATACTCCAGCAAGCATCTGGGATTCATCTGGAATCTGTAGTTTGCATCAGGAGGTAACAGTGGTCCCTCCACATGACTCTAGTTTGGTCAGCATTTTGTTTTCATTTAAGTTGTATGTGTCAACATCTGTCATTTCTTTAATCACCAGAAGAAGAATTCAATTACTATTTCATAAATGAACATTGACAAATAATTTTCTCTTGGGCTCAGAAGAGAAGGGAACAGAAGGCTGATGTATCTCCTTGCCTGCAGAACAATGCAGCCCAGCCTTGCTGGGGTTTGTATAAACCATGTGGAAGGAGTTTATGAACTGTGCTTCAGAGTCAGGGTTGGTAATAGCCTCGCCACATGGCAGTGGTGGCTAACAGGAGAGATTAGAGCCTTAGGGTTGAAAAGCCTTCCACATATGCTTTGCAACTGGGTTGTGATCATTACTTTTCTTCTGGATGAGTGGATGGGCTATAAACCAAATAGAAGGCCCATTAAATCATCATACTTGTGTGCTGCAGGGTAGACTACAGAGTTCACAAGCCCTAGTACTCACACAGTGGGTCCCTCCTTGTCCACAAAATCAAGAACATACCTGAATGCAGTATGTAATTCTCCTGGAGAATGTTTCCTTTCTTCAGTATCTGTATGTCTCTGCATGTGGGAAGCTGCTTTGGTTTTAAGCTACCAAATATATTGTGAGACCTTCTTGTGTTTTAGTGATACTGCTGTTTTCCAAAGAGGAAAAAAGCTTCAATACAATCTCATTTCTGACTTATTCTCTAAAACCACACAAGTCTGAACCAGGTAAGAGTCTCCTGATGCAAGCTGAGAGAGGTATGACATCAGGGAGCCTCACACAAAATCTAGCTCCAGGTCTTTGTTTCCGTGTGCTTGACGCTCTGTGCAGATGTGTGCACTACTAAGTGTAGTTGGGTTGGTCATAGAACAGAGTACAGAATGGTTTGGGTTGGAAAGGATCTTAAAACATCATCTAGTTCCAACCTCCCTCTGCCATGGGCAGGGACACCTTCCACCAGACCAGGTCACTCAAATTCCCATCCAACCTGGCCTTGAAACTTCCAGGGATGGGGCATTCACAGCTTCTCTGGGCAACTTGTTCCAGTGCCTCACCACCCTTATTGTGAAGAATTTCTTCCTTATATCTAATCTAAATCCACACTCTTTCAGTTTAAAATCATTACCTTTTGTCCTATCGCAATAGACCCCTGTCAAAAGTCCCTCTCCAACTTCCTTGTAGGCCCCTTTTAGGTACTGAAAGGCCACTATAAGGTCTCCCTGGAGCCTCCTCTTCTCCAGGCTGAACAGCCCCAACTCTCTCAGCCTGTCCTCACAGGAGAGGTGCTCCAGTCCTCTGATCATCTTTGTGGCCCTCCTCTGGACTCACTCCAACTGGTCCATGTCCTTCTTATGTCGGGGGCTCCAGAGCTGGACACAGTACTCCAGGTGGGGTCTCCCATGAGTGGAGTAGAGGGGCAAAATCACCTCCCTCAACCTGCTGGCCAGACTTCTTTTGATGTGGCCCAGAATGTAGTTGGCTTTCTAGGCTGCAAGTGCACATTGCCAGCTGATATTGAGCTTCTCATCAATCATCACCCCGAAGTCCTTCTCCTCAGAGCTACTCTCAATCCAGAAGTCCATAATTCAGGAGAGTGGTTTCTGATATACCACCTTCCAGAACACTCTAAGTTGCTAGATTGTTTTATATTGAAACCATGTCAGTCTCACTGCTTCCCTAAATTGTAATTGAAAAATACTGGGTTTTAAATAAGTGCTTTGCCAATCCATTGGCATGAAGTAAGTAGACACCAAAGCAGTTCTTGGGGTAGCCACAAAATGCAGTCATCTGGGATGCAGCTTGGGCTGGGAAAGTTTATGCACATAGGAAAAGAGCACAAAAAATGCGGTTAATGCACTAGAAGTGGCACGTGCTTTATTAATTTGGTGAGCTGGCCCTTGAATTTCTCAGTTCTTTTTCATTTATTTCATTTTTTTTCTTGAAGGATCAGGAAGTGGGCCATAGAAAAAGTGAGGCCACAACTGAAGCTGAAATTCACTCCTGATGCTGCTTCAGATATCCATCATCCTTGGCAGAGGCTGCAGGTGTCTGCAGATCAAGAGTTTCCTCCTCTCCTCTGCTATGCACTGCTGGGATTTGAGACCCAGCTGAGGGTCTCAGAGGATCAATGCTGATCCTCCGAGGCAGGCTAGATCCAGGGTCAGTGAGGGAGTGTGCTGAGTCGTCCCAGCCCATTTTGGTTCTGGAAGTGTCATGGAGCCTTTGGGGAACAGGACTCTAGTTCCTCATCTCTTTCTCCCAGGAGGCCATGCTGAAAACAATTAAAAATGGAAAAAAAAAAAAAAAGAAGAAGAAGCAGAAAATAGAAATAGAATAGAATGAAATTGAATAGTATTAAATTTAAATACATTAGATTAAAGTGGAGCTACTGTACTTTTTATTCTGACAGAAAAGCAATTCAGAGACAGAATCACTGAAGCCATTCTGCAGTGCTACCACACCTTACTTTTGAGTGGTGCTGTACAATGATGCTATTTGTCATATTTTTCACAGCACTTCACTAACACAGTTGTCATTCCAGCAACAAAAGTATGCATTTTTGTGTTCAGTGTGGCACAAACTCATAAGAGTGGTAAAAGTGCAATTCTCTCTGCAATTCTCCACCAATTCAGATGTTTCGAGAGGTAACTTAAATCTTTCTACTCTGCTTTGAATCCACTGTCTGCTCAACCCTTGGCATACTACGTGTCAGTATAGCAAAAGTTTTTATTATTATTGGTATCAGGTGCTCCTTCTGCTAAAATAATTCTAAATGAGAAAACACAACACTATGTCATTCTTCTGTTTTCTGGTATTTGTCCCCTACTTTAATAAAGTGTATGTCTAAAGGGTTGGATTATAAATAATCTTCTTAATTTGAATTATTTTTTTTTTTTTGAGATTTAAATTATATTCGCATTCCACACTGGATATAAATGAGGAAACAACCTTCTCAAAGGTAAGACATGTACCCACTCCACCCTCCACCCCGTGCTCCATTTCCACTGCTGTTGGTGCTTTGGCAGGTAGGCCTGCAAGTTACTGCTCCAAAGCTTGAAGAAGCTTTCTTTTCCTTCAGACCATGAAGGTTTTGTGGGCAAATGGGGAAGAGGAGGGAGTATTTGTCACTTGGTGTTGCAGGAAAAGTTCATCCAGTCTGAAATTTTTGGTGGGCTGGTTGGGACCCTTGGAGATGTCTCCCATGTCTCCCGTGCATGGCCAACCCTCTCCTGTAAAGGGACACATGGGGACAGGGAGCATAGTAACACAGTGAAATGAAAAAAAAATGAAAGTTTTTCTAAAAAGGAGGATATTGAAAAGGCACTAGGCGGTCTAGTATTTTCTACCATCATGGTATTTTCTCCTTCAGGAAAGGACACAATGCTTTCATACTTTTTGCAGTTGACTTTCTTTAAAATACAGCGGGCAAATTCTGCTTTCATGAGTAGCCATCAGCACAATGAAACCAATGGCATATGATATCTGTTATTATAGCATTTCATATTTTCCATTGTAGCTTGGAGCTGGTTTTGTCCCAGACTGTTTAAAGAAATTAGATCTTAAAGAATTAAAGGTCATTAGATCTGCAGTCGTTGTTAATGAGCTCACAGAATTAAAGGGAGCAAAACCTGAAAATAAGTAATTGTAATATGAATTTCACACATGGTACCTACATGCTGGAAATAGGAAATATTTATAAACAAGCTTTTTTTTTTTTTTTGGCAAAGAATTGGCGTTTTCTTTGCTATTAATCCTGAAATGAGGGGTTACAATGTTTTCCTACCCCTCCTGAAGACTCCTCTGCAGCCCTAGTGATATGGTTTTGGAACAGCCCAGGCAGTTTCCAGAGTAGTGCGAAGCTAGAAATTTTAATTAATAAAACTTTACAGTAGGATCTCGCAAAGGAGAACCATGGGCAAGGCATAAACAAACTGTGAAACGCACATTTTTTCAGTCTGCTGAGAGTCCAGGGCAAGCAAATTCATGCTGAAATCCAAGAGCTAGGCCTTAGCCTACCTGAAACATTTTCCAGGGGTTCTTCTGCTACCAGGCAGGAGGACTATCTAAAACAATGTTTGCATGCTTTGTAAAATATAAGTCAAATCTTGATTTTTTTTTTATATTTTGATAGCGGCCATTTCATGAATAAAAATTACAGTGGATGTCTTGGGCTGAGCTCTCACCAAGTCAGCGCAGGGAACGCGTGTTAGGAGAGCATTAAAATCAAGCACTTGGCCTGGCAACACGTCTTTTCCACAGCTTAAACCAACTGACTGTAAATGGACTGGAGGAGTTTTGCCTCTGTAAAGCACTAATGGGAAAGCAGAAGATTAGCTGACAAAATTGATTTAAACATATTTTATCACAGTTTTTGTTTTGGTGTTTTTTTCAAGACAGACAGGATTACAACTCAGGAGAGCTAACTTCCACAACACGCGCACACTAAATTGTACAGGAATGCAAGGTACTTTTGCCAAAATCAAGACAAAGTTTCCAGAATTTAAAGTTGTATGGGTTTTTTTTTTTTTGCTGGAAAATTCAAACTTTGAGAGAGAAAAAGAACTCCTAGTATTTCCAAACAAGAATTGCAAACAGAAAAATCTCAAGAACAATCCAAATGTTGCAAATTTAAACAAAACTGTATTTTCATTCGAAACAATCTTTTGTTTTAAAAAAAAAACTTATTAGTTTTCTTGGGTTTTCTTTTTTTCAAGCTTGATCAACTTCTTTCAAGTTCTTAGTTCTAGAGGAAAGTGTAGGTAAGGCAGCCTTGCCAGGATTAGGATCAAGCCTGCCTTTGACTCATTTGCCTCCAACGAGGAACAATGTATTTTATTATGGGACCCTCTTGGTGTTTAGTGTTATTAGCTGCAAGGAGCATTGCTCATGTCTGCTCTGCAGATTGCCTGCTTTAAAAGAGGATGATGTAATGAGACACAGGAACAACCAGCTACTTTCCTTGCAGTAATTTTACCCTGTCCCTGTGAGAGGACCACTTTGTTAGAGATAATCTGTCCTCATCACCACCAACGCCAGTTTTGTGCCTTTTATTTTATTTGCCTTGATGTTCCACTGGAAATGTTTGTTCAATTTCAGGACCAGAATGAGAGCGGTCAGCTTCCAAAGTGACATCTTAGCTAATTAGGAAATGGAGCTGGCTCAACATCTGGCTTTTATTTGAGAGTAGCTTTGCATCTGAATGGTGAGCTCAGGGAGTGGAGACAGCAGCAGAATTTTGATCTGTCAGGGGGATCCAACAACAGCCTTGCACTAAAGGCTTCCTGCTTGAATTTCCTCTGCCTTTACCAGACTTGCTGGCCACTGAACCGTGGTAATTATGTATTTCTGTGGCTGATATCAAGATACCTGAGAGAGCCTTGCTGAGAGCTGAAGATACAGTTAAATGGCTAAAATTAAGAGTGGGAGCTACACCACCTCCTTCCATGGGGCTTCTGCTTCCACACAGAGGTGTGGAGGATGATGGAGCACTTGTCAGTGGCTGTGGGATCCAGCTTATTTCTCACTTTGGTGCAGGTCTTATTTATCCTGATAAACACCAGTGAACCCTCTCTTAAAATTGGGTGAATGAACAGTGCTTCGGGGACAGTCTTCTAGCTGGAATAAACCGGCTGCTTTCAGCACCAAGCAATAATTTCTGCATTTAATGTCTGTTGATGGTGAACCTGGACATCAAGAATGGCTTTGCCATAAGAACTTTAAGGGCTGGTACATTGTATTTTTTCTAGCATGTATGTAATCTAATTATCCATTACTGTTGAATCACATCTAAAGACTCTTGTCTTGTCTTAGAAAATTTAACGCTGGAGGATTTTTTTTTCTTTGCCCAGTAGAAAGCAAACTGATAACACAGTTCTTCTTATTGTTATACTAGTTCAGCTATTTTGATTTACTTAAATTGCTCTTAAATCTGCACACGTAAAAAACTTGAAAGTTGTCTGCTAGTCACAAAAGAAATGTTTGATCAAAATATAAACACACATATAATATATTTCTTTATTCACTGACATAAACGCTTCTGATTTAAAAATGGGTGAGAAATGGGTATCTAAGGAGCTAAGTGACAGGCGAGAACAGTTGAGGATGTTGGTAGTACTAACCATAGAATCATTTAGGTTGGAAAATACCCCTAAAATCACTGAGTCCAATTGTAAATGAGCAGTGCTCCAGACCTCTCAGTATCACAGCACAATCCCTGGCTATAGAGGAGCATTTCCTGGACTGTGAGGAGGAGGAGGAGAAAAGGGGAAGGCCCTCAGAAGAATTTTCCTTAGGTGATGGACCATTGGTCTTTGGACCATAACAAGTCTTAGTCTGATTGTGTTGTAGGTCCTCGTAGATGAGCAGCCCTCACTGACTTTCCCTGAGAAACAGCGTTCGGCACACCACTGAGCAGATAAGCATAAGCAGCACCTTGGTTTCAGCACCTAGCAGGAGTCTTAGCATGGAAACTTTTTTCTGTGGGTTGAAGGAGGACAGGTCCCGGCTTCCCATTTCAGGATGTGCTTCTGGGTGCAGATGCAGCCAGAGCCATCACTTTCATATTGCTACGCCATGCCAGCTTTTATCAAAACCAAGCACCAAAAGCTAGGAAATTAACAGTTAAGGGCGTTATAAATTTTAATGGAGACGTCATATAAGCATACTGCTTTTATTGAGTGGTTATGAAGTATAGGTTTTATCACAGCACACATGGAGCAATGGAGAGCAAGAAAGAATGGCTCATCAGATTATTAAATGAAAGGAGAGAAAGGCTTTGGCCAAAATAATTTATTCTTATTTAGTCCATTATTTAGATTTATATAGAAGTTTAATGAAGACATCTAACCCAGTGCTCCAGGCACTTTTCCTCCATTTTAAGGAGAAAAAGAAATGAACACAGCTGTCCTCCCCGAAACAAAAAGAAAACCATTATGAGTGCCCTAGTTCAACAGCAGCTTAAAGCTGAGCACGAACTCAAGTGCTTTGCTGCGTCCACGGCAGAACTGCAGTGCTGATTTTCCAAACTGAGCAATGTTTATCTACCCATTTTCAAACCATTCTTTGAAAATTATTTACTGCAGTCACAGTTTTTAAGTATCTTTTTTTTTTTTAAAAAAAAGAGTTATTTATTCATCACCATATCAGGCCTCAGAGAAGGATGTCATTGTATTTATTACCTTTGGAATTGTTTCCACCTCATTTAATTGATGTATATTTTTTTTGCCCACTAAGGGGATGATAAGCATCCAGTAGCTCGCTTTAACTTCCAACAAACTCACGTTTGTGCGTGCACGTTGTCCAGGAAAATCTTGTTCAGTCACTTGCACCTAATCAAGAAACAGAGCTAAATTTAACAAAACAAAAAAGGAGTGGAGGGCAAAGACAGGCTGAGACTTTATCTGGCAGGCAAACTAAAGAGGTCTTTGGAATGGTTTCAGAAGTTTTCCATTAAGAGAGAACAGCAAGTACAGAAAGATTGTTCATCAAGAGCTTTTAAAAGCTTCATTGTAAAATGGATGGTCATGACAAATAATGCGGAGAGATTTGTGCAAAGGGAGATTTAAGCAAAAATCTCACACCAGATCATTACTGTGTAGGAAGAGAGGCAAAACATTCAAGAATATCTCACTGTTGCAAACTTCCAGCTAACATGATTTAGCAGCAGTATAACTGTCTCACAGTGGCTGGGAGCTGCCGCCAGACATTCAGTACTGTATATTTTTCTTCATGTTATTGAGAGTGAAAGGTTAGACAGAGACAGGGTTTATAAAAAGCAGACTTTGCTCCAAATATTTTGTTTAACCTTCATAAAATATCCCCAGCTTCAGTGTAGAATTCCAGGACTGGAGGAAAGAGAAAATATGAGGCGTATTTGCCTTTCAGTTAGTACATTTATTCTGCCTTAATTAGAATTTGCCTTTTGCCAAATGATAAAGTTTTAATTTGGGTCTAACAACGCAGCAGTAACGCCTGCCTTATCAAGGCAGGCAATCAGCGTAGTGTAACAGACTATTCCAGGCTCTTCAGAGCTGAGGTAATGTTATTATACGTGACTGCCCTGTAGCTTGACATACCCAGAAAAAGTTACAGGGTTCTTTAATCACCTCTCAGTCCATAGCACTTGGCCACAGCGAGGTGCTGTTGTCAGCTTTTGCACTTAGGCAAGCAAAGTCACCGTAAGTGACATGAGTCAAAAACTGGGGGAAATGGTGATGTTATTCTCATTCCGTAGTTTCCCAAAAGGAGATTTTGAGTTACTTACCCCTTAAAAAACATGGAGAGAGCATTGTCTGTTGTTAAGATGCTTCTGGTGCATTGACATGCAGAAAATCAGGAGGGGGAACATGAAAAGCACTACTTTTTGTCTTCCAGCTGCGGCAGCACATGAAAATTTGGAAGGAAATAAACGTCAAATTTAGAAAAAGTGTGTTTGTGTCTGGGTGTGAGGTTTTCATTCTTGATCAGCTGCAGAAAGAAGCAGCAACAGAAAGAAACAGCCCCATCAAGTTTCTTCCCTTTTTTTTGCACTGGTTTGGGAAGATATTTCATCCTCAACTCTCGCTCTCTGTCCATTCCCCTTCACCCATTCCTGGTAGAGAAGATTACTTCCTCTGCACAACTGTTGTACTCCTCTCCACATCCAAAAGCAGGAAGTCTGGTCCTTCTGCTCTTTTTGCCATGTGGATGCTTGGGCCGATAGGTGCCTTCTCTAACCAGCCTTTCTCACCCTTTGGGGTTCCCCAGTTGAGGAGGGACACTGACTACGGCAATGCTGTTTATGAGTGATGGGACTTGTGTCCCATAGCAGACTGAGCAAGTACAGAAGTCACCAGATTTCAACAAATGGAGCTACCTGCAAAGAGTAAGCAGCGTTGTCTGAGTCATGTAAATTGCTTAATGGCTCCTAGATGGAGCCACTGCCATGGTCTTGTAAAACAAAAAGCAAGACTCACAGAGACATCAGTCTGGTCTTGATTATCTAGTGGTGTATGTCATCTGAACAGTGTCCCACAGCTAGGGAATTCATTGGCTGCTGGGGTCAGTTTTAAACTTATCCATAATGCTTACATTCTGCTATATAGAGATGGATTTTTTTTTTTCCTTTTGAGATGAGTATTTCTGACTTGACACTGAACGTTTCTGTAACAAAATAGACAAAATCACAGCAGTACTTCTGTTTCTTTTTTTTCCTGAGATCCTTGTCTATCCAAAAATATGTAATTTACAGATTGCTGCTGCATTATTTATTCAGGAAAATGGTTATGATAATATTCAGAGAATTAAGCGAATATTAAATTAAGTCTACAAAATTTTCCTCTATAAATGTACAGTTAATGAAGATTTGAACTCATATAAGCCTTCTGTTATGGCAAGGGGCCCATGACAAGCCCGGGGAACATAAGGACTCCTTCTCTAGACTATGAACAGGTGATGCTCAACACCTCACCCATCTGCACAGCAAGGGACTGGAGGTACAGAGCCTTGAAACATGCAAGAAACAACATCCCTTCCTTTATAAACCTCTTCATGTTTGTCAGTTGATTTGTAGAACGCAAAATGACACCTTAGCACTCCTTTTAATGAGAACTAATCTCCATCTCTTGGAGCTCATACTCTGCTAACAGCCTAACAGGAACAGTGCAGGGATGATGAGGCTTCCAGAAACAACCTTGGTGTTCAGGCCATACCTGCAGCCCCAGGCTGCTAGCTCATGGGCAGAGCAACCTCCAAGACCTCTCTGACCTGAAGATTCCTTTCCAGAACATCCAGTAGTTATTGCAGGAAACCTGCCTCCTGGGACACAAGCCTCAAAACACTTGTCAAAGCCCTGCACAGCATCAGAACCACGGAAAATTACCAGAAAGTACAGTTGCAGAGTGATGCAGGAGGAGCACGTTGCAAATGCAAATGCAGCAGTAGACGTCTTTATTTGAGTACATGGGCTGTGTCCTGTCCTGTTCCGAAGCACAGGACAGGAAAAATAGACAGTAGTCCTGGCTGAACTGAGGGAGGAGGAGGTATTTCCTTGTACCAAAGCTGTCTGTCAGCTTAATCCTAAGCATATGAGGAAGTCGTGTCAAGAAGCTACCGAAGAAATCTTTCAACCCATAAAACCGTGGTAGGATCATACACTCCTCCTCTCTCTGTGGCTGTTCCCTGTGCTGCAGTGGAGGGAAGGAACTCTTCTTATCCAGAAGCCAGGATCTGAGAGGTAGGAGAGGAAAGAGTGACTGCAGAGGGAAGCAGGGAGAAGGAAAAGAGAAGACAGCTCTCTGGCATTTAGTAGCAGAAAGGGTTGTGCTTTGTTACAAGTTCAACCTTTCATCTCTTCCTTTTCACACTCCTCTCTACAGCAAGTGGAAGCTGTGCCATGTTTATTTTTGCTGGTCTGATTTATAAGGAGATCTAGTGGGGGATGTCCCTGCTTCTTGCAGGGGGGTTGGACTAGATGACCTTTGAAGGTCCCTTCCAACTCTATGATTCTATGAGATGGCATAGAGAAGTGGAAATCATTTTGTTCAAGCCAGAGGGGAGAATCTGGGGGCTTAGATACACTGGAAGAGCCATAAATGGTAAAAGCTGAGGGATTTTTTAAAGCCATTTTTACTATCTTCATCATTCTCATTATTATATGCATATTACTATTTTATATCTAGTATCAGACTATATATGTAGTGTCAAACTGTATACAGTATTACAGATATTATATGTATCTGATATACGTAGTATCAGAATGATGTTTATTATTAGCGAGGGTTTTGGAGTGCAGAGGCCCGTGGGCTGCGAGGTGTTACCACAGGACAGGTTCCCCTCTTGGTCAGGTGAAGGCAGAAGCTGAGAAGGGTACCAGTACACGACAAGAACCCACCGCCGCAACACCCACACCAGGATGGAAAAGCAGATGAAAGTGATAGAAAGAGAGTCTAGAAATTACTTAACTCAAAGAAGCATTTTCCATTTTGGGAGCAAAGCTTTCTGAACTTGGCTGTAGCTTTTAAAGATATGCTATCTCAGAAGATTTTTTTTCCTCTCTGATTTTTCATAGCAGTAATCATGTGCATGGGCAGGGGGAAGGAAGGGGCAGTGATAAAAGAAAAAATGTACTCAATTTACCCTCAGGAAGGAATTTGATTATACCGTAATGAAATGAATGTTACCCCTGAGTGATTTCCAGGAAAATTTTACAGATTAGCATTATACCCTGTGAAAATGTTGGTGATTTTGTGCCTAAGCCTACAATAGTTGGAGACTGGGACATATACTAGCATGTGCTGCTCTTGCAACTTCACAAACCCAGCAATCTTCAAATTTATGAGGAGCTGCCTGCTTTATATTTATTTTTTTTCATCCTGCTTGTGTTTGGCAGTATAAGTTGGGGAGTGCATCCCCAGGGGCAGTAAATGAAAGAGGAAAAGGGAAAAAAAAAAAGTGCTTTTCTTGCCTTGGGAGTCTGGTGTTTTATGTCTTACATGCATTTCAACAGCCTTATTACACCCTCAGCCTTCACATCACAGCTCAGCTTAAATTCACCTCCACCCATAAAGCCCGTAAGACTGAACCTTTTATTTCCCTTTATAACATTTCCCTGCATTGCCCATGCCACCCATTTCTTCACCTCCGTGATGCTTCCATTTCTATTTTGGATGTTTTTCACTGAATGAATCTGGTAACAGTTAAAATCAGACATCTGTTGTCATAGGACCTGCATAGCATGTAGTGAGAATTGGCCCACTTCAGGCAACCTGCTACTGAGCAAGACAAGCAGAGACTGTATGAGGGGAAAAGACATGCTAGTGTCTTCAACTGAGGCTGCATGATTATTAAGAAAATAGCTCAGGGTCATCTGGAAAATTATAGCAGAGCCAGGAACGGAATTTGTGTTTCCCTATCCTTTACTAGAAACCCATGCTTCCTTCTCCATACTAGCAACTTTCCATAAGCTGTTTTACAAAACAAATTAAATGTGTAATTCAAAAATACTGCAGGAACTAGACATTTTGGGAATGTCTCCATGAGAATGACATATTTTTTTTTCCTGAAATACAACTGTAAATATTACATTTGACACCGCTCATTAAACTTATTCTTTATTTGCCTCTTCTATAAGGTTGAAGCTGCTTCTTCTGTATCCACTACTGAGAAAGGCATGATTAGAAGATTTTATACTTACATCAGAGAGTACCAATTTGTGATTTATTTCCAGAACACTTGAGTATCTTTCAAAATAGAATAGGATAGCAATAGCCCCTTTTTATAGCCACTCAGTGTTTTTTCCTCCTCATAAACACAAAAAGAAAAATTACTGATTTGATAGTGAGCTATGAGACTATTCATTTCTAAAGCCTGAGAAGTGATTATGCAGCAGTTTTGCCTATGAATTTAAGCTTTGTCCTTTCCTGTCATACAGAGGATTTGAGACGGCAGCCAATGCTTAGTTCATGGTAAAACGAGGATCTGCCTCGCTGTATGTTTGAAGAAAGCAGTTATAGAACAAATACCCAGAATTTACACTAGACAGCCAATCTCCACTCAACATCATAAAGTAGCTTCAGTTTTGTAAGGCTGGCTGCCTTCTTAGTATACTGAGCTGACATTTACAGTTCCCGCTTCTGTAGAGAAGCCTGTATTCCCTGCTATATTATTCTCATGTGCCCACATAATCTGATAAACTTTGCTTTTGTTTAAAAGCTAAAGGTCTTTCCCTGATCTCAAGACATCCTGGCCAAAGAAAGAACTAACTTCGTCCCTCTCAACATGCTATGCTACTTCAGATTAATGCTTAGGGAATTGGTCAAATTTAGTGCCGACCTAGTTAGATCAACTTGAGTTCTGGCTGGAGAGCAAATGCATATGTGTTTTTAATTAATCCCCTGCCTAAATGAAGGGAAAAGATATTGCTTTTTTCAGCACAATTGCTCCACACAGTGCTGACTGCATATATTTAACAATTCTTACTCGTGTAACTGAGAAAAGCCATTGGAAATCTTCCAAACCTCACGCAGTTTTTGCCCAACTCTGAACTCCCCTCTACCTGGTGCAGGGCTGGGGCACATCAGCTGCCAGCCCCAGGAGGAGATTGGCCTGCAGTCCAGGTAGCAGAGGCCTGTTCAAAGAGGAACTTTGCATTTACAGAATATGTTCCCCCATGTATGGCCCCAGTGCAATCCAGGCCTTAACATTAACCATTATGAATAATCCCATCCCTTCCTTTCAAAGACATCAAGCATGTGCTTAATTTTCATGTAAGTCCTTGGTAGGAAACTAGGTATGTGTTAAATCACATCATTGAAATGTTCACCAGAAAAGGTCATTATTTATTGCCAGCAGAATGTATACATTACTTTTTTTTTTTTTTTGGTCTACACTTTGTTGTCTAGCTATTCAGTGAACAAGTTCATATTTCCCTTTCCCTTTCCCTTTCCCTTTCCCTTTCCCTTTCCCTTTCCCTTTCCCTTTCCGTTTC
>WHYT01017627.1:171390-199829 GCA_009806455.1 Tetrax tetrax
CCCGCACCTTATCACACCTTCCCACACCTTCCCTTCCTTTTTTCCTTTCCTTTTTCCTTTCCTTTTTCCTTTTTTCTTTTTCCTTTTTCTTTTCCTACATTTTTTCTTTTGAAGGATTTAATCAGATTTTGGTTTCTCCAAGTTCCTGATCTGTTTAGGAGTCAAATGACTCTTTAAACATGAAGCCTTTCAGGCCTTTTGCTTTGGCTAACCACAGAGGTCAGTTTTTCATTTATAATGTAAATTATTCCAGATGCTAGCACAAACGAGAATTGCAAAGAGATCAGTTTTGACATGCTCTTTAATACGACATGTGGTTACAATTTATAATCCAAAGTCCCCTTTCCCAGGATAGCTTGGATTTTGGAGGTCAGAGCAGGTAAGATATTTTTTTCTCTGTTAAGACAGTGAGAAGTGCTAAGGGCTGATTTGCAGTGTCTTAAAGTATGTGAATCGGTATGTAGGAAGAGAAGGAAAAACAGTCATTAAAAAGGCAGGAGGCCTACCAGGGCCTATCAGGGATGTTTTCCCAAGTTCCCCCTCTGTTGCAGAACAAACGTACAGGAGAAGGATGAAAGGAAAGGTAACCTTGCCAAACTACGTGCAAGGAAAGCCTTTGAGAACAGAAAAAGTGCTCCAAGGGACAGAAGAGATGCTTGAAATCCCTTTTTGCCAGGCAAAGAACAGTGATCCAGACAGAACTATTGAAGTTACTAAATCTCCCTTGTCTTTTCTTTATAATTCCACCCTTACAAACCACTAAAAATGAATATTCTCCATATAGGAAACAATCCTCTCACCTCAGTCAGCATTCACTGAGGTGAGTAAGGCACAAACCAGTGACTGATGAAGCAGATCATGTCCCTTTTGTATGATGGAACTGATACAACTGAAAAATAGCCCTTTTCCTTGTCAGGTTACATCAACTCCTCGCGCTGGCTTACTGCCCACTTATACAGACTGATGAAGGAGGCTGGGAGAGAAAACTTCGCTGCACATGGAAGGATGGTGCAGCACGTGGCAGCAGCAGCCATGGTTCAGAATGATTTAAAACTCGCTGTGAAAGCAACCCCTAGGTATCTATAGCTGGTGGTGGTCCAGGGCTCTGCTATAGAGAGGATAGCTTGCATTCAACATTCCTCAACTTTCCAGTCTTCCAGAGTTTTCCAAAGCCTAAGTTTTGCCAGAGCAGAAGACACTGCTTAAGATGTTTTTCACAAGGCTTTGACCACAACTCTTTGTAGCAACTTTTTCTGATTTTTTTTTTTTTTTCCCAGCACAAAGAGAAATATTCATTGCAGGAGGTGGAGTTCAGTTATACAGTATAAACAGATGGATTAATAGCTTAGATACTGATGTGGTTAAGTTGGAGGTAATGCACACCATCTTATTTTTCAGTGTATTTTTCTGCTTTGTGTTAGATTTTTTCAGAAAGCTCTTGAGAAAGAAAGTCTCTACAAGAAGTGGTGAGAGAAATTGCAGCAGATTAAAAAAAAAAAATGTAAAAACCAAACAATGGGCTTACATCACCAACATGAATACAACCAGCTACATCAGGTGAGACAACTCTTCTTCCTTTCCATCCTTCATTACTATTTCCAAAGCCATAAGCAAACTGAACTCTTGCTCTCTGCCTGAGGGTGCAGATACAGAGGCAGGAGCTTATTTGGAGAATGTCATACTTGAGGCCATCCACACTGTGGCACACCAAAGGCATAGCTTCCTCCGTATCCTGCTTCCAGCAGTCGCTTTAAGAGGGTACCTGGGAAACATGCACAGGCCAAGTATATATGACACTTCTCTTTAACACTCTGCCAGTCCCCAAGTATTTCCACTTCAGGTTGTTTCCCGCACTTGCACGTGTTTCTGTGCACTTAGTTAACCCCCATGGCCCTTGGGCCATATAAACCTGCACTATGGCAGCATCCTTTGGCAAGAAGTATCACAGACTTGCTTCCTGAATAATCATCTCCCATTGTCTGTTTCTAACCTGGTTCCCACTCCCTGAATTTGATGCTCCTTTGTTCTAGAACTAAATGACAGTGAACTTGATCACCCCTCTCAGGTATTAATCATTTTACAGTATCCTCTAAACTTCTCTCATTGGCAGGTTGAGGTGTTCTGATCTACACAGCAGTTCCCTATACAGAAACCACTCCTTATCTTCAAATACCCTTGACTTATCCTGCCCCAGCTCCATTACATCTGTTCTGGGATTACAGTACAGAAATGCACAGTATTCAAAGGGTGAGCAGAACACCCATTTATTCGGTGGCACTGAATATCTTCTGGTTTTTTCCCTGTTCCTTGCTAGCTTTTGGCTTGCCTTTTCCAACCACTATTCCACATTGAGCTGACATTTTCTTGGCACTATCTGTCATAACCCTAAGACCTATCTCCTAAGAAGTCATAATCCACTCAGAGCCCATTATTTTATGTGGGAAGCTCAGAGGATATTTTCCCTTGTGGAACAGTTTCTGTTTAATTTCCCTACACTGAGTTTCATGTTGTTTTCTCACCCAATCACTTGGATCTTTCTGCAGCTCTTCACACTTGGTGCTTCTGCTTGCTAATGTCAATGTTGTCATCCTGCAGCTCACACCCTTTCATGGGTTATTGATGAACATATTGGCTAGCACAGATCCCTGCGTGACTTCCCATACTTTGACCTCTCATTTGCTTATTCTTGCCAGAAGCTTCTCTCAGGATACGGCTGCGTAGTTTCCTTGAAACTTTGATGAAGATTGTGAAATAACTGAACACCCATTTATACATACAGCTTGAAAAGAAAAAGAAAATGGCATTTTCCATCTTACAACAGCAGCAGCATGCTACTTTTTAATGAGGTCAATGTGCCAGACTTCCAGTTCACAGTGCCATTCAGCTTGTCCAGTTGTAATGACCTTTCTGTAGTTCAAATAATTATTTTAAAGCTTCTTGTCATGCTGTGGTAACAAAAAGAGAAATAAACAGACTTTCCATCTGACAAAAACCTGTCTGTTTCAGTTGAGTCCAAGTGTTTTTAAACATACTGACCAGGCACATTTCTCAGAGTTACATCAGGGAGGGAAAATATCCATGAGTCATCCTGCTCCTGGCTGAGGAGTACATTCTACTTCTACCTGTTCTTCTGAGGCTGACATTGTTCAGTTGCAGGGGAACACGAACAGGTTTGGGTCTTACAGCAGCACTTCTGCAGCAGTAGGTGGTGACTTGACAAAGAGGCATGGTACCAGCAACCTCAATATTGGCTGGAATGTTTTTTTTTTGCATCAGATGACATTTATTGAATTGCACAGAAGCCAGAAGCATGATCAGAGGGCTGTATTGTAGTTTTCCATGATGAACACCTAACTTGCAGTAGTTTAGAGTTCCTTTGTGCTGAACAGCAGCCAAGCAGCCTGATATGCAGCATTTTTCAGGCGGGAGCACCGAGAACATAGATGTGGACTGCAAGGTCCTGATTTCTCACCACTGACACCCACCGACACGCTCTTCTCTGATTTCTAAAGGATTTTCAAACACAGTGAATGCTACTGTGCTATTCAAATGGGAAAAAAATAGTGCTCAGCCTTTCCTACTGAGAGTACAAGAGACGAAGATCTTTGCTGCTTCATGGCACTTCCATGCTCTGATCCTGTGTGCTGCCATTGTTTTGATCCTATTTCTATTTCTATTCCCTTGTTTTTGTGTAGGCTTTCACATACTTTTATCACAGCCTGTGATGTTTGCAATGAGGGCACAAAACTCAGCTAACAAACCCAGATGCAGTGAATACAAGTTTGGATCATTTGTACCAGAAAGGTGCCATAAAAATTATATAATCTGAGAAGAAAGTACAGTAGGAGTCCCTCACAAATTACATCATCCCTCTCTGTAAATTTGTATTAGACATAAAGCAAAGACAAAATAATTTCTAGGGCATACCAAGGCTAATACAGGGAGATTAAATACAGTCAGCAAACCAAAACAGCATCTGGACTCAGTGGTTAATGGAACATTTCAGTATGGAGTTATAATGCAGCATAATGCCGTAATGTTAGCTGATTTTTCACAGAGTGATAGTTATACATCATTAAAGCTTTTCATGCCTTGATCAGCAGCTCTGAGTGCTGTTCCTGCTTGCAGACTAAGATCAGCCATGAATAAAATTGTTTTTAATGTCTTGACGAAAGGAGTGCATTTTCAGAGGATACAAAGAAAACCTAGAAATGAAAATACTAATTCTGCCATAGCCTTGCTCTAGCCATGCATGACAGCACAACACAACTATTCCTTCTTCCAAAAATAGCTCTCTTGAAGGGAGAGGCATTTCCTTTGGAATAAGAAGCTACCAAGAAGGATTTTAAAACTCAAGCTTTATTTACTTGGTCATTTGTCCTGTCGTGAGTCACATCTGACAGAAGAGTCTGAGGCTCTGACTGGACAACCACTGCTCAGAAAAGAAGTCAGATATATGTTGCTGTATGTTATCATCATTAATTTACACTGTAGTATCACTCCAAGTACTACTTGTAGACTGCCATGGCAGATGTTGTGGAGATGCTATTCCCACTTCTGTATAGGTCCTGTGAGCAAACCACCAAGATGGACTTGGATCATGTTTCTTTTTAAGGAGAAGAGCATAAGGCTATTTCTGTCCCTTATACATAGATTACTCTGTCTGTTCAGTGGCACCTCCATCCATTTAAGACACCACCCTTCATATATACACCACGTCAATACTCCACACTACACACATCCTTTCTTCACCCATATTTGGGCCAGCAAGTTAATGTCAACAGTGCACTGTACCATGCCACGTGTAGTTAGGTGAAGAAATGATGCCAAAAAAAATTAAGAAGAGGACTGAGGGATATAATTATTATTTTTTCCAGAATGGATTGCAACTGGGACACCAGGTTATCCCATGAGCATTATCATCTGCTGAACTGCAGTTTGCAGAGACTGCAAAACTTCTGGGTTTTTTACACACCTACAAAGGATAAAGTAAAAAAAAAAAAAAGTAGCACCTTCTGGTAACATATGAGGCTGCTGATTCTCTATGGATCTCACATAAATTGGGAGTAAAAGCTGTAAAATGAAGAAGTTGAGTTTCCCTTTGCTGAAGGTCAACACTGTTAGTCTAAAGCAATGCAGTCAATAATGCTTCAGCTTGCTGCAAGTAAACAAAATGATCCTAAAGAGATGTGGTCCAGAAATGTCTTTCTCAGCAAAAACCCCTTTGTGACAGTACTGGTACTTTACAGTCAGACAGAGTCAAGTGGGAGATATTATAACATTAACATTTTTCCCCACACAGCCTAGAAGGTGTTTTGCGTGAACACAGAACCAAGTGTCATGGGGACTCATGATAGTTACCGTTCTCCTTCAGTATCTCACATAGACTAATTTCTGAAATGGTTCTTCAGTCTCATAATCAGGAGCATCATACTGTCAAGAGACTCTCAATGGGAATACAGCACCCTAATTTCGTGTGGAGCACAGGAAAGCGGCATAAACAAGGTGGGTATATTACACCCAGGCAGTGCTCTTTTGGGTAGCAGTGTAGCTCCACATCCTCTGTAACAGCCAGGCTGCAGGATGAATGCTGCCGTTCACCAAACAGAGCCTCGCAGGGCTGACATACGCCTCTCTGTAACGGGATTACTTACCCCGTTAAGTAAGCTAAAAGCGAAAGGAAACCTTTGCTGCTTCAGAGCCTGAATTCATTTGCTTACATACCCTAGACACAGCATGATATGAAAACTCAGGACTTTGAGGAAGCTGCTCAAATGGAAATGCGAAGACCCCGTGGTACTTTTTAAAAAGATGTATGTAGATAACCTGTGATTAAGAACTAGAGGAATATTGCCACGAATTAGAGAAGATTAAGAAGAAGGCTGGGAAAGATGACCATAGGGATGGAGTCACTCTTTCTTGCAAGGGATGGCTGTGCAGATGGCTGGCAATTTCCAGGCCGAGATTTTTTAGCCTGGAAAGAGATGAATTGGGGGAAGCATAGGAGAAATCTATGAAGCACTAAAGGTTTGAAAAGGCATTTTTGGCTGAAGGACGTGGTGGGTGCTAAAGGGCTACTGAGGTTCAAAGGGTGAGTGTCCAAGTTTGGGGTAGCCAAGTCCAAGGAGGATTATGTCCAGCTCAGGAAGTCTCTGAACCTCAAATGACTAGAAACAGGGAGAACACTTGGAGGAGGCATCGCGTATATGATTGCCCTTTTAATGCGTACTCTCTTCCCTAAGGCTCTGCGGTGGCAGAGCAATGGCTCTGCTCTGACCCAGCACAGTTACTCTTGCATCGCATGATTTCCTTGGGGCTGTAACTTATAAGCTTGCCCAGATGACCTGACTGTCCTTTCCTCCATCAACAAAATGACTTCTTACATCAAAAGTGCTGTGGAGAATCAAAGATAAGTGAGGAAAGTAACAGTTCTATAACTTTTAATGATGCAGCTACAGGACATGAAGTATTTAATTCTTTACTAGGCGCTGTGCCTTGCGACTGTTGTTACACACAAAGCTGCAGAGAGAAGTGAGTCTTATTTTACTAAAAATAGGTCAAGAAAACAGAATTTGATCTTTTAAATAATTAGATTCAAGCCAGAATAATTATTTTTGCCATCAACACAAGTTTGAACTGCAAAGAATGCAGGACATTCTTGCAAATTGAGTAATTTCCAGTTAAAATGGACTGTCTTCATTAGACAATGTAAGCACTTCTTTCATGGAAGACGATAACCATATTTCTTGGGAATAAACACTAGCATACTGAACTAAATGGTCAGTGATGACAATGGATTTTGTCTGACTAACCTGAGACAGCACAGAAGATCCTCATTTCCAAAATACTCTAAGCCTGCATCAAATTACTTGTTTCAACTCTGCATGTCTTAAAATACTGTTTTATTTTCATTCATATTTTTAACATAGACTAACAGGCTTCTTTAAAAAGAAGATGAAGAAGACATAAACTTATTTCCTTTGGGAAAGATGGATGCCAGACTCACTTCTAGGAAATACGCCAAAAGAATACGCATCCTTCCCCGATTCCAAATCATACGTTGTACTAACAATTATTTCAATGAGACTGATGGGCTAGAGCAATTAAGCACACAGACATTAGCAGTCTGACCAAAAATCCCTCCATTATGCATTTAACTTAAGAATTCCAGTATCAGTGTACTGCTAATGCAGTAAACAGGTGTAAAAATCACAAAAGTATCTTGCTTCTCAGAAGTAAGGAAACACCTAAATTCAGGAAAAACTAATAAATAAGTTTCTCCAATAATTCACAGCTTCTTTATCCTTTTTATAACCTTACAGTTTTAGACATCATGGTATTTCAGTTCCTAAGACCCTCCTCGGTAGTTACTAATGAAAGGTTGATCCAGTCGTGAGGTACTGTAGCAAAAAAATATCTTCAGGGAACACCACAGGTAAGCAGCTCTGAAATGCATCAGACAGCATTGTTTTTGCATCAGATGCAAATCAGAAAATAGAAAAGGAGCATAATGACTTGGCTAACATTATCATTGCTCACTTACATTTTCTGAGACATCTAAAGGGATTGCATGTATTAAAGACTTAATCCTCTCACTAGCACTTAGCCTTAGTTATCCTTAACTGAGGAGCTGTTGTGTTCTACAAGAAATTATGTAACCGAATTTTCTTTTGATGTTTTAATGAAGATGATCTCATGGAAAAAAGTGTGGATGGGAGGGTAAGACATCCTTTGCAGAGAAGCACGTTTGCTACATCTTGCTTGGAAGTGGAACAATGATGTACCCAGATGGTGGAAAAGGAGCCAATAACCCTCTGCCATCACAGCTGAGAGAAATTCCTGGAGCTGGAAAAAAAGGAGGACCAGTCTTAAAAAGTGGAACAGGAATTTTAGACATCAGATGGCTAGACTGTATTGTCAAATGTCATCATTAAAAGTGTGTATGTTCCTATAAATAAAGGGGAGAGATGCTTTTCAGAGGTGTGGCTGAAGACTCCATGCAGCAACACCTCCAATAGGACAAGTGAGAGCAAGCCAAGTCAAAAGCCCTAGCATAACATCAGCCGGCAACAATGATTGTGTTTTGACCCTTGAACTTCTCACTGAATGGCTGTGAATTAATTGAAAGAAACCTGAACCAGTAAGAGCAACACAAAATAAGACAAAACACCCAAAGTACCCTGAAAAATCAGTAAGCCTTTCCTAAGATACTTGGAAAGTGATGTGTTTACATCTGAGAAAGAGGTACATACACGGAAAGACAAGAGTCATGCTGATCTGAGGATGAGACACCTGATCTCAGTAGACGCAACGACCTCAGAATTTTTTTCCAGGAATGGTAATGTTCTGTCATTAAATAGTAAGGGACATTAGTACAGAGGTTTCATTGGATTGATTTAGCAGGCAGGGAGAAACATAATTGCACATTATTTGACATGAGCTGAAACAAGGAATTAATAAAAAACTGCAGACTGCTAGAAGTGCCTTCCTTGAGCTGGATTAGTACTCCTAACGTTTCAGTCAGTAGACTACTCACCAAAATAGCATTAACTCTGTTTTTACATCCTGAACAGATTTTTTGTTTGCTTTATACTACAGGCATTGAAGTTCTTATTATCCTCAATCACCTTTAACCAGTTCTGATCGTCAAATGCTGGGCCAGAGTTTTACTTAGAAAACTAGGCAACTTTTATACTTCTACTTGTTGTCACATTTCTGAGACTGTTGGATGCTGTGCCCAGGGAGGAACGTAAGACAACTTCTCCAAATATTAACATACCTTAATAATGCCTTCTCACTTGATTTGAAAAAAAGATTTTACCTTTGTCTTGTCAGTGGTTTTAGTAAGGAGTTTGATTCATTGGTCAAAATAAATGCCTGTGACAATCACCCCATGCAATTAAACTGTTTTGCTGTGGAATTGGTCTTTCTTGTGAAGAATATCTTCTAATGAAAGATGCTTGAGATGAGATGAAATGCTGATTTCAAGCAACAGGATGACCAGCATAACTGAAGGTTAGGCATTTTCATGGATCCCAGTTTAGGCACATAAAAAGAAAGGGCAAAAGCCTGTTCTCCCCCTCTACTCTGCCCTGGTGAGACCCCACCTGGAGTACTGTGTCCAGTTCTGGAGTCCCCAACATAAGAAGGACATGGACCAGTTGGAGAGGGTCCAGAGGAGGGCCACGAAGATGATCAGAGGGCTGGAGCACCTCTCCTATGAGGACAGGCTGAGAGAGTTGTGGCTGTTCAGCCTGGGGAAGAGGAGGCTCCGGGGAGACCTGATAGCGGTCTTCCAGTACCTCAAGGGGGCCTACAGGAAGGATGGGGACAGGCTGTTCAGTAGGGCCTGTTGTGATAGGACAAGGGGTAATGGGTTTAAATTAGAAGGAGGGAGGTTTAGATTAGATATTAGAAAAAAATTTTTTACAATAAGAGTTGTAGAGCACTGTTCCAGGTTGCCCAGAGAGGTGGTGGATGCCCCATCCCTGGAAACATTCAAGGCCAGGCTGGATGAGGCTCTGAGCAACCTGATCTAGTCAGGGATGTCCCTGCTTCTTGCAGGGGGGTTGGACTAGATGACCTTTGAAGGTCCCTTCCAACCCTAATCATTCTATGATTCTATGATTCTATGTGTTGACAGGCAAAGCAATGTATTTTTCACACCATAACTTTCATTTTAGATTACAGATACACATTCACACAAGTTTCACATGCTTTTAACATCTCTATCCAAAATATAATATATACAAATTTACACACAAATTAAATCCATTAGTTAGCAATCTGAAGTAGCTGGGAAAGTGGAGGGTTTTTTTTTTCATTCTTTGAAGATTGACGTAGAACTATCATTTCCTTCTCTTTCCCTTTCTTCTTACATTCCTTCCTTCTGCCCTATCAAACAATTTGGAGGATGGCAGAGCTGGATAGACATGATTTAGCTTATGCAAATGCTGAAGCTATCATGAACATTCAATAAAATACATACTTTAAAGGAATTATGGCTGGGTGGTCTTGCATCAGAAAATATTGCCAGCAGTGTTCTATTGGTAACAGATATGGTTGCTCTGCAAAATCACAGTTCCAAGAAAAGCCCTTGTGTACTTCAGCTGGTCGTATTTCACGCAATGATACTAGTGCAGATTCTTCTAACCAAAACAGTGTTTTTTCAGGTCCAGCCATTAGCTCTAGAGCTTTCACAAGGACAGGTTTGTTGACCCAAGTATATCAACAAAACAGTACTGGAGTGAGTTTGATAGAGCATAGACCTGACAACACTTTAGGACTTTGATCCTCAGCTGACAACATGTTGCATTCATTAAAACTTACATCAAACTTACTGACAGCTTGTTTGAATGCTGCCCTTGGTAGGCTGCTGAGTCCCTGCTGTTGCCAGTCATTCCCACCCTTACTGAGGTGTTATCTGAGGTGCAGCTGGAAGGCGGGATTGCAGCACAAGGAACGGGCCCACAGTAGCTTCGTGTTAGCTGCCCTGGGTAGCAGCAAAACATCTGTGCAAATCGTACCCTGAATACTGAGTTGGACAGCTAACCTACGCTCCAGCTTGTACTGCAGAGGCCCTCTTACGTTATTACACAAGTCAGACAGATTTAGGCTAGCATAAACATGCTTTTCTGTTCTGCAGAGGAGCTGCATCATTAAACTGCACTTTGTTCAACATTTGTGCAGTGCCTGGCACAATTCAAGTCTTAATCCATGGCCAGGCTGCTACTGCAATCCAAATTATAATGGCTTTTTCTTTTTTTTTTTCACTAGCTAGTAGATGGCATCAACTATCCATAAAAAGGCAGTGAACTTTATAGATGATCACTTACTCTTCTTTTCCCTACATTGCACTGCCCTCCTCTCCGTTGCTCTTCCCTCCTCTTCCCTTGTTTTTGTCACCCTTTGCAGCTTCCTGAAACGCCAAATGTTAGTGCACAGTTAATACTCCTTGATGATGAAATCAATACTTTCATGCTGTATCTGCAGTCCCTGCTGGATTTTCAGGAATATTGCATCGGTTTTACTGTCTCACAGGGTTCAGTCTTCAGTTGAGTCACCAGCAGCACAAGGGAGTAACCGCTCTGTTGCAGGAACAAAACAACCTCTGTATAGTGCCTATAGGAAATTCAATTGGTGTCTGTCTGGCTGCTTCCCTTTCTTCGTGGGGACACTTCTGAGGCACTATAATTGGCTTGGCCAGAGAGATAAGTGACAATTGTGGATGGGAGGAGGAAAAACAGGAGGAGGAAATCTCTCTACTTTTTATCTGTCTATTGAGAGGTCAGTGTCAGCCAAGAAGCACTTAAAAGAGACCTTCTGCTCTTATCTGGCAAGAGCAAGGACACATGGAAAGATCTAGTCATGAGAGAAAGCCAGCTACAAGGCTGCATGTGCCCAGGGCTTTCTGTAATGTTTAGCGACATGCAGCTTGCTGGCACACTCAGGGCTAGATCACTGTTCTGGGAGGCAACAAGAGAGGACAAGTCCAACCCTTCTGGTTTCTACCAGCCACATGCACAGGTTCATAGACACAAACATTCACCCCTTCTGGGATCTTTGCCCATATTAAGTCAGTACAGCTTCACTGAGTTCCTTGATCTCAAAAGCATGTGCGCCTGTTTCCTACAAGTCTTCCAGCATCACAAACCAGCTTACATAGAGCGAGCAAATTTGACACTGTTATGGCTTTGCCTGCTTTTCTTAAGAAAAGTGTCTCTGTGTGCGATGGGGGACACTTTGAAGTCTAATGACATAGAGGTTGATTCAAATGGTACCAAGCCATACGAAAATGAGAGAACCATTGGAGCTCTGAGACCCTCTGTGTTTCCTGGTTGTGTACAAAAGACACTGCAGCAAATTGTTTCAATTGGCATAATGAGATGAATGAATCATAAAGCAGACAAACAGCAATTCATCCCTCCATGCAGCTTCTCTCTCTAATAGCGTTGTAGTTAGCCAGCTCAGTAATAGTATTTTTATAAAATTTCACTTGCAGTCTGGTCCCTCTGCTCCTAATCCCCCACTAACCTGAAAAGACAGTATACTCTCACAGGTTTATTTCATAAAATAAAATGGCTTTGTACCTCTTCAGAATTTAATCCCACATACAAAAATCTGAGTTCCCCTTCCAGATACACGTCCATCAGCAGTCTCTGACCTGGGGTAACCTTGGAAATTAATGTTCAACTCATTTTCTTAGACCAGACCAGTCCAGATCCTGTTGAACGAGGCACAGGCTTCAAGGAGTTCATCAATAGCGCAGAATACCCACCAACCTGACTCTTGGTTTCTGTAGGACCTGAGCAGACTTAACAAAAAAGTTTCTGGTCAGAGGCCAAAGGTTCTTTTTGTATCTTTTTGACACCAGAGTTTTCAGTTGGCAGAGGTTTCATGCATAGGCACATTATAAAAAATGTTTGTCTCATTGCTGAGTTTCATTGCTTGATAGTGTAAATATAAAATACTAAATTCTGCAAACTCCGCTCCTCTTGCCTTCACAGGTTTTTGCAGAGAGAATAGCAGCTTTTGGGAACATTTTCTGTGATCAAAACTATGCAGCAGAAATTACAAGATAGTAATTGGCAGCATAGGCATTATCTTCAAAGCATGCAAAGGTTAGGTGGTGGTATTTGAGCTTCGGGATCGGTCCTGAACACACAGTTTTGACACTAGTCAAGGGTGGCATTATCAAAGACATGTTCCGAGTCAAATGTATAATATTGAACTGTCTAGCTTAGTTCTTTGGCATTCTTTATTTGTAAATACTAAGGGATTAAGCAAAGTCAAACCCCAGCATCCATATATTTTTTTTCTGAAAAAGTTTCTTCGGCTTTAAGCCACCTTTTCCTACAAGCTCTGGAAATAATTACAGTTCTTTTCTCATTACTAATGTAGATAACGAAGCTAAAGATTAAAAAAAAAAAATATGGGTTTGTGGATAAAACATAGAGGAGGACATAAAGAAGTTTCCAGTGTCAGCAGTTTATGTCAGCCTGGAGTTTATTTTACACCACAAAAGGACTGCTTCAGGAGACTGGTGAAAGCTTTGCATGCCCTCAGCTAAACGCAAGCAGTCGTGTATGTTACACACCAAATTGAGTCATGTTTCAAGTCATTGGCCTGAACGAATCTTAATAACAGGCTTTGACCCATCTGTTATATCTGCCCTGGCTAGTGGGGAATTTGTGTCCATTTCTATACTTTTGTTCCTCTGATCTTTAGTTTAGCACTGATTTGACAATACCAAACTTGATTCTGATTTGAGGGTATTTGATTTTCTGCATGGTATTTGCTTAGATTGCTTTTTCTATAGATTTTTTTCTACTTGCTTCCCTTTACCACCAGTCTTTTAAAATAACTGTACCTCAGTTTGACTTTTTCTGGTCACCAGCTCCTGCTATTCAGTAGTTGACAGAAGGCATTTCCTAGAGATCATATGTCTTCAATGAGAATGCTCTTGTGCTGACGGATTTCAAATGTGATTTTCTGCAATATTCATTTAAGGCTTTGTCATTATGAGTGCGCCTGCCAGTTCAATTCGTGGTCCATCTTCAGAACGTCATACACAAAGGGGTGAGTTAATGGTCAAAATGAATTTGCTGAAAAGTTTGAATGCTTAAAGACAATGTTTAGTTTTTGTTATGGTTACAGAACAAACGGCACTTTGCAACTCTTTTTTGTCACTGTCAGTTGTCATCTGCAGACGACTAACTGCTATCAGCTCCTCATTCAACCCCAATCAGTTTAGCTGGCTGCTGATTTCGATATTAGCTTTTGGGGATTGATTTACAGATGTGCCAGTGTCCCGCTATCTAGTGCCCTGCCAAAACTTAGGTAGGATAAATCTGTCTTCTCATGAAGATGGTTGGTATGGAAGCTGCATGGATGACATCTATAACAATGTCTGTGTCACTGCAACTGAATAGGTTGCAGTGCGTCTGAATTTGTCTTAGTACAGAGAGTTGGACTACAGACCTGTCCAAAGTATTTCCAGTCCTATCTTTGGCACCCACAAACAAGGTACCACCAACTGCAAATGATACCTGTGTTTGCAAGCCCTTCTTGCATGGAGATCAATTAGATAACTCTTGCATGAGGGGGGAGCCAGTGAGTACCCAACAGATGCCCACTCTGTTCCTCTTCAGCTGGAGTAAGGCTCTACTTCCACATGGCTTCCTTCCAGGATGAAGAAAACAAATCTCAGTTAAATCGTCTTGCTTTTTGAAAGTCATTCCATGCTGGCATTCACATCTTTCTATTATTCTTGTAAGTAATGAAGATGCTCTGAACAACCATGCTCACTTTGGAAAAGCGACCAAACATGGTTTTCCCTCTGGATGTCCATCTATGTTTTAGGTTAGCACCTGCAAAATGTAAACAGGCAGTTGGGTAGAAACATCAGAAAATAACAATAAAAGGGCTGGAACAGTTGTCGTAGTTCAGCCCTGATCAGGACCAGACTACGCAGTCTCTCTCTCACTCCCCCCATCCTCCGAGAGAACAGGGGGAGACAATATAAGAAAAACAGCTCAAGGTTTGAGATAAGGACAGGGAGAAATCCTTAAAGTTATCGTTACAGGCAAAACAGACTCGACTAGGGGAAAACTATTCATTTATTACTAAAACTAGCAGGATAATGAGACAGAGAAACAAGATAAACCTCCTCCCCACCCCTCCCTCTTCCCGAGCTTAACATTATCTCTACTACCTTCCCCCCCCACCCCAAGCGGCACAGGGGGGAAGAGGGAATCGGGGTTGCAGTCAGATCATCACGTGTTGTTTTACACCGCTGCTTCAGGGTTGGGGGAAGAACTCCTCACATTCCTCCCCTGCTCCAGTGTGGGGTCCCACCCATACGCCACAGTCCTTCATTAAACTGCTCCGGCGTGGGTCATCTCTTCCACGGAGTGCAGTCCCTCCAGAACGGCTGCCCCAGCAGGCCCTCCACGGGCCACAGCCTCCTTCAGGTCTCCAACTGCCCCAGTGTGGGGTTCTCCACAGGCTCCAGGTGAATCTCTGCTCCTCCGTGGAACTCCATGGGCTGCAGGGGGACAACCTGCTCCACCATGGGCTGCACCACGGGCTGCAGGGGAATCTCTGCCGGAGCAGCAGCACTGCTCCCCCTCCTGCTGCACTGACCTTGGTGTCTATGGCTGTTTCTCTCACAAGAAAAGTTCTTCACAACAGGATGGCAGACACCTCTCAGGATCTCTTCACATCATCCATCTCATCTCCTCTCCACCTCTTGCAGCCAGGCCGGGCTGAGTTGGTCCCAGTCAGCCGCCTGGCGAGAGGCCAGAGGGTGAGGCCTGCAAGGCCTATGAGGCTCGCACCTCCCCCTCTGTGCCTCTGCCCCGGCTCAGCTTTTTCACATCTTCTCTTTTATTTTCCCGTTTTCCTCATCTTAAATACGTTATCACAGAGGTGTTATCATGGGACATTCTGCTCCCACTCGGCTCGGCCTTGGCCAGCAGCGGGTCCGCCCCTAGCCCCGCTGAGCCCACTAAACAAAGGGGAGCAACTTCTAGCAGTTTCCTACAGAAGCTACCACCTTAGGCCCCCCTCACTAAACAAAACCAGAACAACAGTAAACAGACTTCAGTAAGAGAATGCAAATAGCAGAACTGACAGAAAAACGTCCAAAAAACTGTCTGTTTGTGGGCATGCACAGGCACAGCTGTTAGACTGGCAGCAGTTTGATCTGGTTTACGCAAGAAAGAGATGGCCCATATTTTCTGGCAGAGTTCACTGCTTTGTAAGTGAGTAAGCACCTCAAAGTATATTGAAGAGCTTCAGCAAAGGCAGATCAGAGGAAAACTACTGAAACCTACAAGAAGCTGCAGCTAGCTGTAATCAACAAGCTGTAATCAACTGCAAAACAGTTTTTTCAGGCTTTGCTTTCTAAGGCCTTTTCTGCCATCCAGCAGACAAGGATGGATGGTCCTCAGCCTTCTCAGGGGAAGATATGAAGCCTTCATCCCTGCCTCTGATGCACAGCGGTGCCACAGCCATGCCTGCTTCATAGCCACAGCAAAACGGCTCTGCTCTGAGCTAGTGGAAGTCCTCACACCTCATGACCTCAAGTCAGCTGGAAGGTTGCAAAGCTGGGCTGGTTTACTGTGGAGATTTCATGACCAAGGTCTGCTCATTTTTTTCATTGGTATTGACTTCTGCCACAGCTTAAATAGATCTAGCTTGTCCAGCCATCAGCTCACAGAGGCCTCCAAGTAAGTTTTCTGCTGTGGAGAGCATATTTCCAGAACACTGGATGTGCAACTTTATGAAGTCTTAAAGACAGATTTAATGAATGACACTTAGCTTGTCCCACTGCAGTGAAATGAATCCAAGAGGGGGACCTGATCTTAATTTTCTTGCTGAGAGTAGCCTGCAGAGCCTGAAATTCAAAGATACAATATCTGCTTTGTTACTCTATGAGCTTGCTGTAAAATATGCTGTAATCTTTGCCAGGGGTATGTTGTGCATTCCCTGGAGGTTTTTCAGCACTGAGGAACACTTCAGACTGCTTAACAGTTTGTTCAGGCTTTGCCTTATAAGGCCTTTTAACTGCAGCACAAGCACATGACAAACTCTCCAAGTGTCAGCCCGTTGGGAACAGATCACAGCAACAGTTTTCTCTGCTCGGCAAGCTGCGTTTGTCCTGTCTGCCTTGACATGCTGCCCTTCTAGCCCCTGTCCTGACCGCTGGCATAAAAATGTGGCCTTCGGGTAAAGGGTGGGGAGGGCAAAAGCTTAACTGTGCCCATGTGCATGTCCTTGCTGCAAAGCTTGAATTACTTTCAAGGCATTGAGGTATTTTTGTGTATTACACTAACTTCCGTTACAGCTGTGATGCCCTCGGATGTTTGGTGGTCTACCACTGACACACATTCTTCAGCGGTAAGGCATGGGATCTGCTGCTTTTGGGGAGATATCCAATCTGCCAGCGAAGCTGAGGGAGCCATTAGTCAAAGGTTGCTCTCAGTTCATTCTGGCTCCGTGAGGATATGAAGCTGCAATGGTAGCAGCAACTCTACCAGGGCAGCAGAAACATTTTCACTTTTTCTTTTCTCAGTGTGTATATATCTTATTTTAGCAGCTCTGAAACATCAGCAGATTAGGCTAAAGTATTGAAATGGGAAATGCAAACCCCTGACAGCACAATATGCTCTGCTTTGACTTAAAATATCTTCTCTGAGAGCTGGCTATGAGTTATAAGCCATGGGAAACAGCCATTTCTGGAAATCCAGGAAGACACACAGCCTCTCCCGCAGTTCCCAGCAGTATTCCCATTGCAGCGCAGCCGGACTGCACATCGGCTGAGACTGCACTGGGCTTTGCAAGTGTTCGGAGCTGTGGGGAGGAGGTGCCCTACGTGGGAGTGACACAAGGGCAAAACAGCCAGGAACAGACCTCAGACCTCCTGCACCCCAGTCCTATGTCAGTAACTATCCCATCCTCTGCAGGCAAAACCCCACTATTTCAGCCCTCTCTGTGTCCAAGAAAGCCTTCCACAGTTCAAAAACTTACAAATGGTAAGGCCTACAAATGGTAACACCTTGTACTATACAAACTCAGCAACTGAGTAAATCCAGACTGTATGGGACAAAACATGCAGAAGAGGCCCCATAAGCAGAGGGTTGTGTGACTTTAGTGGAATTACCACTGGAAGGACATCTGTTGAAGGGCTTCCGATAGAAACTATGGCTTCTAACGTGCTCTGAGGGTGAAAGGTACTGTGAGACATGGCATTGCATGTCATCCACATTCTTATAGCCAGTATTTGTCATCACACTGCTTTTTCCAGAGCCAAAAAAAATGACAACTTAATTAAGTGTTAAAGCTGCAATTACCACAGTATCCTTGGACCTCAGGTTACCCAGAATTAGGGGTACAACAGGTTGAGTTTTGCAGCAAAAGGAAGAACTTCCTAGGCTGTACGTAGAGCTCCTTATACAGGTGGGCATATACATGTAAACATTTAAACTGCATCTGCTGGTCTCCAAAACAAACTAAACTACCCTTTAAACCCCTTCAAACCAATTTTTATTCACAGTCTCCTCTGATGCAGGCACTGCCAAAAGGTTTTTCCACCTTCCTCCTTGCAGCAATGCTGCATTTGATTCTTTGGATTTATTTGTAGCTGCTGACATTGCAGCTCACTCAAGGCAAACGAAAGTCAAGACACTGCTTATTGTGGAATCATTTACACAAAACCAACATACTAAAATACTTGCTCTGCTTCCCCTGAAACATCATTTTAATTCAACAATGCACGCCAGATCTCTGATCTAAAGGGAATCCCTGTTTTTCCTGCCATTTTACATTATTAACTCATTTTTGTCAGTGCATTCTTTGTTTCTCTTCAAAGGATCAAGAATGCTCCTTTTGTTTTGCATCTTTCTTCCTCTCTGCCTCACTCCAGAAGATTATGAGCTACACTTTGTTTCTGCAATAGTGGGTTTTCTGTGGTGTTTGGGAAAACTGTGCTGACATCGATTGCAGGAATGATTCCCATTATAAAATTTCACAGCTGCTACACTTTCATCATAGGATGAGATAGGCAGCCTAGAGTATTAAATCAAAACTCTGATAGGTGGATAACAAGTGCTGTGAAACAAAGAAAACAAAGGCTATTAAAAGGAAGCAAATTTTTTTGAGCTAATTTGTGGAACCCCTTGCCACAACATACCACCAGCAGTCAGAACTAACTATAAATCAGTAGAGGGCTGGAAACTTAGGTTGATAACAAGTGCAACATGGTTCAATAACAGGATATTTTGAATGGGAAATCAAATCCAGAGTTGTTCTTCAAGCTCTGACTGTAAACTCCCAGGCAAAGCAGCATTACGTTGAAGAGACTAATAAGCAGGATTTCAAATAATTTTTTTTAACTAAAAATAAAAAGTCACATCATTTGCCACTGTATATTCCCACATTTACTCTGTACAAAAGTCAAAAAGAGTGTAAAGTGCTTTTCTCAGAATGTATCTTACTTTTAAGAAGAAAACCAAACCTTTGAGAAACTCACCAAATAAAATTTGAGTGTTTTTTAATCTTTCTATGTCATTAAAATTAATGTATATGTTGTGTATAAGCTAAATTTGATAAACTATTGTTGTTTTTCCACTAATGATACTTCTACTTAAACACTAAATATTAGCTTAATTTTTTGTAGGTGCAGCTATTGCTATGCCAGATGTAATTTCACTAATCGTCATCCTTCCTCAGCAGCCACACAAGAAGCAGTCCCAGTAGCGAGGAGTTAACATTAAAATAACAAGCAGACAGCAGGCAAAGAAACATCTTCAAGAAAGGAGAAGTGATGTGCAAGTCAGGCCTTGATTAGTAACCACATCTACAGAATGTCTGCTTATTTATCTGCTGTATTAAGTCAAATTGCCTAATGTTGTTTAGGTTAGGGTTTGTTTTGTAAGCAGCTTTACTGGTTTGGAGACAAATAAGCTTGTTACTCAAGTAGAATACCTGGGCTTTAAATCGTCACTTACACGTCCCATGTGAAATAAGCTGCAAATGTTGTTACATTTCTACATCTTTCTATGTGCGTAATGGAGGGGGGAAAATACCGAAATTCCTAAATGGATCTGAAATGCAAGAACTCAAAATACAACTGTAATAGTGATTTCATTAATACGGTCCCATTTTTCTGAAAAGTGCCGTCATCCTTAAATGGGACTTTCACATCAGCCTGGAGATATGTGCATTCGGTATAACTGAACAGGGGCTTAGCATTTAGTAATTTGGCAACCAGAATATCTGTTGAAGATGTTGTTTAAAACAAACATGTCCAGTGCTCCTGTCACCTCATTGCCATCGCACATCAAGTACAATACTGGCATCTGCTCTAGACATATGTTCAGGATAGAAGTATCATGAAATAGCTATAAAACCACACTGTGTGATTGCTTGGGCACTAGAATGAACAAACACTTTGTCTTCTGCCAAATCTCAACTGGAAGTATTTTATCAGTCTTTAAAAAGTGTATTTTTCCACAATAGGAATAGTCTAACACGTGGAGAAAATCAAGTTGTCTAAATAGATCTGATGCAGACAGATAGTGCAGCACTCTCCATGCACTACTGAGTGCCCAAACTGCAAATGTTGTATTTCCCATAACACCAGAAGATCAAAATAAATCAGTCACCAAAGAAATTACAGAAAAATATAGAAAAGGGGATATAATTTTTATTTTCTATGAGAAAATAAGAGTAGATGATCACATTGGGTAACATGACAAAGAAGAGATGTAGAGAAAAGCTGTATCTCTTTCTCTCTTTATGATTTTATAAGCAAAGCAATGCTCCTCTGCCAGAGGAGCAGAGTCTCAGAGTCTCTCTGCTATGCTGTGAAGAGTGGGGAGAGCCAGAAGCAGGCCTCAACTGATGGATTTTCTTCACCTTCACCAAATTGATTCAAACCTCCTAGGAGAAATCTGCAAGGCTCTAGTTCTGCACAATAATTATTCAAGGAAAAAAAAAGTCTTATTTTGTTAACAACCTGATATGTCTCCTTCTTCTTCATTTGTGCAAAGGGCTCTGCTATGTGGTTACTATTATTTTATGATAAACTACAGTACCTACAGTAGGTTCTGTAGTGCTACCTGCCTGTGGTAAACCAGTTCCAGCCTCACAGGGAGCCTCTTTCTTTTCATTCCTGGCACACTTAGCAGTAACTGTGCTAGCTACAGGTCAATGTCCCTTCAGACCTCTCTCAAGAGGTCTGAATTTACCATGAGGTTCACGATACCTGCAGCCTTCCTCCATGTTTTTTTTATTCTCCAGTACAACAGACATCCACCAGAGCATGTTGGAGAAAGATGAAAAGCCTGCTCTAAGTACTAAATTAAGACATATCTAGAAGTTTTCAGGGTTAAAACATTCAGCTTCTTCCCACATATCTTCATGTAAAAGGTTGGGTGACTGCTCAGTGTTGAAACAATTACATATTATATGCTCTTCCAGGTTCCAAAATTGGAATACATGCAGAAGCTTAAAATGTAGACATGTTGATACGCATTTTCAAAGCAGTCTAGAGGATTAAGAATAATTTCCCACTAAAATTAGGGGAAGACAATGTCAATCATTTAGACTGCTTTGTAAATCAGCGTTAAATTTCATCCTAGGAACTGCTGACTACTAGATTTAATGAATACTGTCTCTTCTGAATGCTACTTACCAAACAAGGCATTTGTACATTAGAGGTGCAAGATATAAAGATGATTTCCTAATTAGCTGCACGCCAGAGATACCAGTTTAATGGTAAGCTCATCTTGAGTGAGGTTTATATGTGGTATGTAATATAATGTAAAACAGTTCTCCAATTTGTACTTTATAACATTAAAGTATGAAATAATACCATTAGACTGACATGAATAGGAAGTCCGTGGAACTTGCATTTTCCTGAGGAAGCTTGAATATGATTTTTCTCAGCATCAACCACTACTCTGCATAGGACTAGTATTCAAAAGGCACCTGCAGTGGCCCTGAGCCGCTGGGGAACCCATTGCCATGAAAGGGACATCACAGTGTGCTTGCATGCTTTTGAGTTGAGCACTGGAAGTAGGACCATGGAGAAGAAACTTTCTTCCAAGGATCCTTGGAAGAAATCACTTGCACATATGCAACGCAGTGGCTTTGCATAATACATACCGCGTTTTGTGCTGGTTCAAGGCAAACTCTTGGCAACTTGTGGCTGCCTCAGGCTGTGAAAAGCTTAATGAATTCCGTAGCTAACAACAAAAATTGGATGTATCAATTTGGGAACAGCGTAGACTGATCCAAAATTTGTATTAAACTTTCAACATGAATCCAGAAAGTAGCTAGTTATTTTTTGTCTCTGCTCCTTCTATGTTACTTTCTGCCTTGATCTGAAGCAGAAGTCAATAGGTGAAGAGATTGTTTCTGTGCAAAAGGTTTCCAGATTTTTCAGGTCAGAGAACCAAAGATGGGATACCGCCTAAAAACCTGTCATTAGGGGGTCCTTCTTTTAGGACTACCACCACTAGCTAGGAGGCTCAAAGGCTACATGACAGGTCTCTGGGCCATTTCAGAAAGATGGGCTGTGATAAGTAGACATGACTCTGATCTGACTTGCTCCTCTTTCAAAGTGCTGTTAGACCTCTTATTTGAATGGATGGATTTAACTCCTCTTCATCAAAGAGAGAAAATCAAAATTCCAGCACTTCCATTGCTATAATGTGTTGGAGTTGAGGTGGACTGATCTGAAACATCCATTGTTAAATTATGGCCTTGATGCAGACAAGCAGAAGACACCTCTCTGTGCAGCCCCTCCGTGGAGGAGGAAGGCATGCTGTGGCAAATTTTCTGAGTATTTAACCTTAGATAAAATATTGGCATTAAGGAAAGTTGCCCTTGTAGACTGGAGGACTCCTTATTACTTTTTTGCATTGCAAATCCACTGCCAATCCTCCAGTCCTTCTTTGAGAAGCCTGTTAGGATAAGACAAAAGGTAATGGTTTTAAACTAAAAGGTAGATTTAGACTAGATATAAGCAAGAAATTTTTTACAATGAGGGTGGTGAAGCACTGGAACAGGTTGCCCAGAGAGGTGCTTGATGCCCCACCCCTAGAAACAGGTTGGACGGGGCTCTGAGCAACCTGATCTGGTTGCAGATGTCCCTCTCACTACAGGGGCCTTGGACTAGATGGCCTTTAAAGGTCCCTTCCAACCCGAATCACTCTATGATTCTATGTAACAGACAGGAGACCAAACTGAGAATGGACTAGAGGGTCTGGAGCCAAAAGTGTGTTTAAAAAGGAGGTATAAAGTTATCTTTTTGTCATATAACAGAAAATGGAAGCAAAGGTGATCTAGTGATCAGAGCAGCAACAAAACCCAAATATTCAGATTCTGGCCCCAGTTACCTCCTGGAGCAATAGATTATTTTCACTTCTTCTTTAGCTTTTGATAGTTGGACTGCAGGTCCAACTTCTTTTCTTTACTCTCTCAATTCTGAAGCAAAATCCTGTGTACTCACACAAACCTCAGCAGTCAATACTTTCATTTTTTAAGGGAATACAATTTCAGCTATGTACTATATGTGGAGGATGATCAGCAGGCACAAGAACAGAAATAAATGTTGCTAAAAGCAGCTCTTCTACTACAATCTGGGTTGTCTGAAAAGAAAGGAGAGGGACATGTCAGAATCTACAGGAATCAAGCTCTAGTCTTTAAATCCAAAGTTTAAAAACGCACATTTTTTCCTTTCTCTTGGCAGATTCAAATAGCTAAGCCAGCTTTGAGGGGCAAAAGGGGCAAGAGTCTCTTTCCTAATCAGTATTAAAGTTGTCAGGATTCATGAAACCCAATGCCACAAACTGTTTCTAATGGAGTGGATAACACAAGTCCTGGTGTACACATGAATCTCATCTCATTAAGAACTACAGAGGGATGTGCAGCTAAGGGGTGGTGACCTAGCATCATTATGCTAGGAGAATAGAAATGAAAGAAAAAAATCCCTTTTTAGTGAAGAGTTGTCCTATTAACACATATATTTCTGCCCTGCACTTTAGGGCTGGGAGTACTACTTGCTCTTGTCACTCCTCAGTGCTTCAGCAGGATGCAAAGTGCTAAGGAAGGCACTGAAAACAGAAAGTGGAAGGCACAGACTAACCAGGATTTTCTCTTTATATAATTTCAGAGAGAGAAAAGGAAAGTGGGAAAGGTTGCCTTACGTTTCTCATCTGCAGGTCTTCCAGTCCCTCTCTGCTCCCCAGGAGCCAGGCCAGGCTCCCGCAGCAAGGCGTTAGCTGGGTACGCGAGCTGCAACGCCAGCAGCCAGCACTGCAATCCCAAGAGCCAGGCCCACACCACAGTTGCTCCTACCACAGGGTGGGCAGTCAAGACTGCGCCACTGCTGCTTCCTCCACCTCGGAAGCTCAGATAACCCCGGCTACTAGAAGATGAAAGACAGGAAAAAAAGTGAACCGCGTACATAATTTCTTCTTGTTCTTCTCTACTTAAAGAAAGTCACTGCAAAGATAATCTCCTACTTTACCATGCTGCAAGCTTTGACAGTGGGTGCTCTGTGGCTTGCTTCACTAATTACTGCCAAGGACTGAAGGTGTTGGATAAATCTCAGGCTAGCATGAGGCTGCTTAAGCATGGCAAGGAGGGCTGGCAGGGCAAGAGGTCTCAGGAAAGCCATTGCTTCTTGTCCCTGTCCGTGTTACCAGCAGAATCACTTACAAGCAACAGTTTGTGGACAACAGACATCACTTGGCCAGGAGACTTCTGCTCTGCAGAGGCTCTGGAGGGCCCCTTCCACTCACAGCATCTGGTGGTCCACTGAGAGGAGGTCTCCTGCCACTGGCATCACCAGATGGAGACCCCTCTGTTCAGAGGACTTCTCAGTGCAAGCTCCCCATGGCTGCAGAACAAAACCAAGCAAACACAGAAAAACCTAACAGGCTGCACTTATTAATAAATGATGGCTTACCTATTCATAAGCCTGCTGTCTTGGGAAGGTTTAAAACAAAGCCTTGTGCTCCACCTTTTTATTTCTCAAACAATGTCATCTCCTGCTGTGTGTGCTTCAGCTCCATGTCTTGAAAGCAAGTGGCAAAATTGTAACAACAAAAAAAGGGACGAGAAAACAACATCAATTAAAACAATTCCAATATAAAGATTTTTTTCAATGAAGAATGAGTTTGTACACTTACAGAATGGGACTCAGAGGTATAAGTTGAGCTCTGCTACTGCCCTCCTTCCTGTTCAGCTTCAGGCATACTGCTTACTGTTTCCCCATCTGCATTTTCCAGGTGTGAAATGCTGTGGGAGGTAGAGAGGAGACTTCTTAGCCTTTGCTTGTCCTGTCCATGGGGATGATTTTCCCACCAGCGCAGACCGCCTTGGGGCTGGCCCACGAAACCCCATGCAAGGGGCAGTGGGGGATGAAGAGGGTCTGCCTGTGCCAGCATCTGCCACCCCGCAGTGGAGGGGTGAGGGCACATATTCGGGTGTTTAGCCACTTCTCACTTTTATCACTGCAAGTCATGAGTGATGACAGACCGGCCACCCCCACCACCAGACACCCCTGGTGGGTGTGCAAGGGCTTGGACACACGGCCCCCACAGTGCAGCCACCGCTTACGGGGTTAACATGCGCAGGTGGGCTGGAGACAACTGTCCCAGGGTGACAGCTCATTGGGGTGGAGGTCCCTCAGGTTCAGAGTGGTGAAGTTCCAGGTGGTCCAAGTACAACCTCTGGTACTGCAGCCACTGTGCACCCCCAGTAAGCAGCCTGGGTACAGGAGAGAGAAGGGCAGAAAGAGACTGCTGTGTGACGAGGCTGGGGGCCACAATTAAAACCGCAGATGAAGTAGGCTCTCCTGGAAATGTTGGATGGTGCCATTGCCAAAAATTTTGAAGGCTGTGGTGGACGTTGGGTTAAGGAATCTGAAAGTTTAGACAAACTCCTCATTCCTGGCTTATTTTAATACAGAATCTGAGGTGAGAGTTTGGTAAGGAAGATAAAAACCAGATTAATTAAACCTCAGAATTGCAACTTAGATGAAAATAATACAGTTCAAATATGCCCTAGGGAGGAATGCTCAACAATAGTGAGGGTGCCAGAACAGTGTTAGCGCAGCACAATGCAACATGCTGGCATGTGGTAATTTTAAGAGCCAGAAGTATCTCCTCTAAAACAATCTGAAATGCAAATGTGAAGCCTGTTTTCCCTCCTTGCTCTGTGTTTTCTTGACAACCACTGCCAGGATCCAACCACTAACTTGTCACCATAAAAATATGTCGATGTATTTGCAATGGCTGAGGCGTTAATCCTGACCTTCGTGAGTATGTGAGTGCCTTCATTACGCAGTCTTCAGGCCAAAGTCTGGTTTCTTAGACTGATTCAGTCCTACTAACAGCCAAGAGGACAGGGAGCCAAGGGTTTTGCCCCAAGCACAAGACGCCTGCCATCATGCAGAAGAATTCTGGTTGTATGCAAAAAAAAATGTTTGGCAAAAATGACACAGATGATTTAAATGAGAACCTTTCCTAATCTAGCTCAGCTCCACAGCAAGGACAAGAACCTGATTTCCACCATGCAACTAGGCTGTCTCCCTAAAAGTTCAGGCTACACATAGCTCAGGATCCTGCTTTCAGGATCCTTTCCAGCTTTGAGCAGAGACTACAGATTGTTTCCTACACTCTTTTCCAAAGAAATGAAAATAAAAACCTGTTTTGCATGGAAATAGGATGCAATTGAGAGATTATTAAGAGGCTGCTCAGTTTTTGCTCTTTTAAAAATTGCAATGAAAAGAACAGTCTTATAACTGACATTTGAAAAATAATAGGGACACTTTTGCTTTCTTATTCATTCCTAGCTACCAAACAAAGTATATTAAAATACTTCTTTCCTCTTGCTTGCCTACTCTTCTTGCTTCTCCCTACAGCCTTCAACATCTCTTGTTTTCTTAGTATCTTCAAAATTTGGAAATATCTGCCTTCCTGCCTTAAGAGTAAAACAAAACAAATAAAAAACTATGAGGCTTAACACAATTTCTCATTTTTTTTTATTAAGTTTCCTTACTAACATAGCAAAACTGTCTGGAAACAAAAATCTTAACCATGATTGAGCGGTTGGTTGTTTGGTTTGGTTTAACGCTGCCTTCACTGACCAAATGTCTGTAGGGGCTGTCCACTGCAGACTCTGTCATGACCTAGTAAGTCACCTTACAGAGGTTATTTCACCTGGATGTGCTCTAAGAACCACCTGGGTGAAGGATTCCTGCCTCACTGCATCACAGGCTTCAAGCAATACAAAAGAAAGACACTGTAGGGAAACTAGTGGCTATAATCATTGCATGACTTCCAGCCTCTCCTCTGCATGGCAAGTCACCAGTAAGAAAGTGCTCTGCTACTCATGCATTCTCTGTCTCTCCTGTACAATCATAAAGAGCCCGCCGGGTGGGATGCGACAGCAAAGCTGATGCACATTTCCTTGGCAAACCAGAGATGGGTGCACAGCCCTGCAGCATGTTTCACTGGGGCCAGGAACGCCCCAGCAGTCACCAGGATGCACCCTGCTCACCCCTCACCTGGAACAAGCGCTGCAGTTAAACTGGAGAGGGGATAAACATGGGGCAAACACAGCGTCCAGCTTAGGCGCAGTTACTGTGCTTTATGAACTGTCGCAAGGTTTTGGATCAGAAGTGAGGTGCACACATGCACATTTATATACGATAACCCGGAATGCACTTCAACATATTTTTAGACACTTTGCTGAGTGGATGCCATGTGGAAGAAAGGAGGGCATGGCCTAATGTGGTGCATTTCACACGCAGCTTTGGCAGCTTCTAACATGACTACAGGTCGTGGAGTTGGCCATCCCAGCTCCAGCTCCAGTTAGCACTGGGGCATACCTTTGCCTTTGCCAAACCTAGCCTGTAGCACAATTTCTCCCCTGGGCAAGGCTTAACAACAAAACATGAGAAGGGATTTGAAGGGATTTAATTGCATAGCTTGCAAGTCTTAGTAGGAGTTACCCAAGTATGTTTTCAGCGCACATGTGGGAGTATAGATCTATAGTATAGACATCTGGATACTCTGTGACAAGATTTCAAAAACAACTGCAGTAATATCAGTAGCAATGCATGGATATTTATGTGGTGACTGAAAAGAAAAAAAAAAGAGAGGTTTTGAAGAAAAACAACAATCTGAAAGGGACCAAATAAGCTACAGGACAGATGCCATCCAAGAAATAACTTAAAGCTGGAACACTGAAAGATTATCCCAGTTTAAGCTAGAATTGTCACATTTCCTCTTGCTGTGAGCCCATCCCAACACCCCCTTACAGATACTGCCTCACTTGGGATACGGCAATAAAACTTTGCCTTTTGGCCAGAGACACTACTGGAATGATATAATATTCTGCAAGTTTTCTATACAACCAAGGACCTCTTTCATGGAGGCAAAGCTAAGCAAGAAGTCACTTTGACATGCTGCCTCAAGACAGGGAGGCTGGGCACCAGTAATGGAAATGGGACCAGGAGGTGGAAACACTTGAGAAAGCAGCTGCCTTGAAAAGCAGGCTGCAGCAAGGAAGCACATCCCAGAGCTGGAAACGGGATGGAGGTGGAGGATGTCTGGGAGAGGAGACAGGGGTGCCAGCAGAGTGGTAAAATGCCAGGCTGGGTGGCACATGGAGAGCAGGGTGACCTCCAGACCGTTTTCCTCCAAGACAACGGAGTGTCCCTGTCTTGTTGGCATGGGGTTATTACACCACAGCCGTATGTGGCAAAAGGCAGTTCTGCTTCTCTGGGCAGGCCGGCCGCAGGCTGCCCCGCTCAGCCCCCGCCCAGCCCTCCATGGAGGGTGCGATGGCCGGCCTGCCTCAGGGCCTCCCTCCGCTGGGCAGCCCGGGCTCACCCCTGCAGAAGCACCCCATGGGAC
>WHYT01017628.1:3057-16202 GCA_009806455.1 Tetrax tetrax
TTTTTTTTTTTTTTTTTTTTTTTTTCTCCTTTTCTTTATGTCACTGTTATTTATAGACTTTTTTAAGGTGAATAATTTACAGTTCAAAGACTTTGGACTTTAATACCTTGGGATATGTTTGGATTTCCTGGTTCTGTGATTTTTTATTTTATTTATTTATTTTTTTTTAAATCTGTGGTTAAAACAAGATGGACACCTTGGAGCATCCTCTTCTCAAGTTCTCTGATTTGTTCTGTACTCTTTGTAAAGCTTCTGTACTTCCTTCAATCAGTAATTTTCCTTTTATTTTTTTTCCGTGATTTTGTGATCCTTCCAGATAAACATGTTGCAAACTCTCCTTTTCTCCTTTCTACCGTGACTTTATTTGATCTTTCTTTTGAAGTTTACATGAGTTTCTGTTGTGTTTAACACATCCCATTTAAATGCTCTAAAACTAATTCATAATGATGAGGCGGCCTAAAGCAAAGTTTCAGATATCTGTAGTCTCTTCTCTATCCCCTACCAGTTCTGAAGTTAATTACCGTTGAGTATTATTTATTAAACTGTAAACACGTTTGTCTATGGACAATCAAACAGTTTCTCTGGTCATTCAGTTATAAGAATATTCTTTGTCTTATTTTGCTCGAAGACTTTTTGATTGAAGATTGAAAGACTGAAAAACTTTCCTTATTACTGCTTGTTTCCTCAGATGTCACTGGAACATTAGATGCTTTGATACCTTTGCATTTAAGTGTCACTATCTACTAATGAATGTAATAAAAAACCCCACCCACCAGTACGCTTTAGTGTCTTACAACCAGAAATTTCTCAGACTGACTCTTACGAATTTTGAGGTAGCTTCAATCACATTGATTACATATCCTTAATTGCAATTTGTTTTTTGGATTAGATTTTTTTAAATAACTTTTTCATGACGTTTTGTTCTAAGTAGCACACCTCTAAAAGGATTGTTGGGGAGTGCTACTGCTGCAAGGACAAAAAGACAGAGGGAGTGTAGAGGAAAGGACGTTGTGGTCTGTTGTTTAGTACACTTTCCAAGGGAAAAGGGACTCTGGGCTGAGGAAAGTATCACAGATAACTTTCTCCCTGTCGGTATGAAGACCTGGAAAAGCACCTGGGGGTGCAGGTTGGCAGCCACGTAAGCCAGCAGTGTGCCCAGGTGGCCAAGAGGGCCAACAGCATTCTGGCTTGTATCAGGAACACTGTGTCCAGCGGGATGAGGGAAGTGATTGTGTCCCTGTACTCTGCGCTGGTGAGGCCACACCTCGAATACTGTGTTCAGTTTTAGGCCTCTTAGTACAACAAGGACGTTGAGTTGCTGGAGCGTGTCCAGAGAATGGCAACAAAATTGGTGAGGGGTCTGGAGTACAGGTCTAATGAGGAACGGCTGAGGAACTGGGGTTGTTCGGTCTGGAGAAGAGGAGGCTGAGGGGAGACCTCATTGCTCTCTACAACTGCCTGAAAGGAAGCTGTAAGGAGGTGGGTGTTGGTCTCTTCTCCCAAATAACTTGTGACAAAATTGCAAGACAAAATTGCCTCAAGTTGTAGCAGGGGAGATTTAGGTTGGATATTAGGAAACACTTCTTTACTACAACAGGCTGCCCAAGGCAGTGGTGGAGTGTTCAAAGAACGTGTAGATGTGGCACTTCAGGACCTGGATTAGTAGGCATGGTGGTGTTAGGTTGATGGTTGGACTTGGTGATCTTGGAGGTCTCTTCCAACCTTAAAGATTCTATAATTCTAAGACGTGTAACCTTGAGCTGGGTGATGAGACCCCAGGACTGCTTGTTATGTCTCTCAGTTCAGAGTGACCATTGCTCCTGTTTTGATGGGATGGATTACTGTAGGGAAGGGCTGCCCATTCCGAATTGTGATGTCCATATGGAGCTAAGCCCCAAAGCCTTGAAGAGAAAGTGTGCTTAAGATAAACTGTTTTCTTTTTCCAAATAGCTACTTCAAATAGCATTCTGCTCCGAGCATGGCTAATTCCAAGGCTCTTTGAGGCTTTGTTTATCACAGTGGCAGTTTAATTACAGGACTCTACTGGTTGGTTCCTGCAGAAAAGTTCAATATTGCAACCAAGAATGACATGAGACTTTGCTTGGTAATAAGGAAGTTTTTGACAGGTTCTTACATGAATCTGGTGGCTTCCACAGAAGAACATACATACATTATGTAAAAACAAACAAGCAATTGCGTGTGAGGTGTCTGCAGTCCTCTGTTTCTGATCTTCACTCTGATTTACCAACTTAGCATGAATTTTCTCATGAAAGAGAAGGTAAAATAATAGTTGAAATGTGCCTTCATCCCTAAGTTAGGGGAATCCTCTACTAGGAAAAGGCAATAATATTTTGTCGTATAAGAATATTCTCCTGATAAGAGCTATCTTTTTTTTTTTTTAATCAAGAAAACAAATATAAATATATTTTGTATTAGGGAAGAATATAGCCAGGTATATGTTAAGTAAGTAGTCTCATTTAAAAGAGCTTATTTTGGAATATGCATGTTGACAGCTCTGCTGCTATAAGCCTAAAAATCCCCAATTTTGAGACTAAGATTATGCTAAAGTACAGTACAATTGGAATCTGTTCTGTGGTGTTTGAGGCTGGTAGCTTAATAATTCTTTGTATTTGTTTATCTAAAGAATGATTATACACTACATAGTACACTGGCATTAATAGGTTGCCATAAGACAGCAAAAGGACAGTGTGTATATAATTGCAAAAGTAATCTACTCCAAGCTTTAAAAAAAAAAAAAATTGTAAATGGAAAAAAAAACCAAAAAACTTTGCACTTAATTAGTCTAAATATAGATTCTCGCTTCTTAATCAGAACTTTGCTTCTGTATCTTTTTACTGTGAAAAATTCTTTAATGTAAAAATCTATATAAATTATCTTTTGTATTTTTATGTGATGTCACTGTAGACATTTCAAATACTAAAGCAAATTCTTGCTTGAAATGTCTTTAGAATCACCTTAGAGTTTTGGAAATGCTGAACTTTGGAAGTTTAACATCACAGGTTCTCTAGAGCTCATGTAACATTCTTTGGGATAAAATTTAGCTTTTAATAATGCATTAATGTGAAACTCTTCATGAACAATATTATTATTGCCACTTGAAAATAGATAAAGAAACCCATTTAGATAAAGAAACGCATTGGTCAAAGTACATAAAATTTTATGGTATGAATTGCTTAACTGTATTCCTTGGAATAGTTGCTATGGAAATTCTATTCATGCTGGGTTTTTGTTATGTATGCGATGAGGCATTTAAATAACAGAAGAAATTACAGAGAAAGTTTGAAAAAGAGAAGTAAACCTCTTAGTGGGAGTATTCAGAATAATTATAGAATTCTAGGTTGCCTACCACAGACCCATTCCTTTTTGCTTTATCTATTCTGTTCACAAACGGACTATACACTTCAGTGTTACTGGTATAATTGGTTATTTTGCAGGAAAATTTGGCTAAATAGCATAAACAGCCATATTAGATATTAGCTTTATAGCTCATGTTTTTATATCTGCTTCACCAAAGCTAGGAAGAATGAAGTTGCTATTGACCCAACACAAGGAGTAGGCCTCGAGGCCCAGTTGCGTCCCTGGCCTTTAGAATGAAGGAATGCATATTTCTTCATAGATAGATTGTTTTCTTTCCCTGAATGAGCTCTTAAAACCTCATGAGGTTTCCAGAAAAGTTAGTAAACAAAGCTCTAACGCTGTGATTTAACAGTGATTATTGCTCATACCGCTGGTTCTAAAATGTCTGATGTTGTAACTAGGCAGAAATTTATTCTGATTATTGTGAAGGATTATTTGAAATCCATACATCAGTTCTGCTAAGTTCTATATCAACTTATAAAAGCGGACAAGAATGAATAAAAATTTTATCTGCCCTCCTGTCTCTTTGGTTTTTAGTACGTACAGAATTAATGTTATTTTCAAACACTTAAATGTAACAGATCCAGTGTATACTTGACTTTAAAACAAACAAACAAAAATACAATGTTGATAATCAGAAACTATCAACAGAAAGTAACTTACATCTTTTAAATACTATATTGATGAGAAAAGGTGGTTTTACAAAAGTTTTTGAGAGCTACTAAGAGACAAAGTATTGGGAAAAGTCATCTGAAAAACCAAGTTTAGAAATATTCTCCAAAGGTTATTAATAAAGCAATGAGATGTGCGTGCAATAGAAAAGGAATGGGAAACAGGAAAAAAAAAAGGAAAATAAAAAAGGAAAAAAAAATAATTGTCTTAAAAAAGATTATGGTGGTAATTCATGCTTGAGAATTTTTGATACTTTAGTCACCATGTAGTCATCATCAATCTTACATAACAGGAACTCTAATCTTTTTCCCATTGAAGGCAGTAGAGACAATTGCTAATGGTTTTAATAAAACAGTTTTGGAGCCCATATCATGGTCTGTAAGGGGAAAAAAAATATCTCCACTCTTCTACAATCCCTTTGTGTGTGACACGGTCTTTTCAATTGCCAGACTACTGATGAATGGTATCTTAATCTGCAGCACTCACAGTCGTAATTATAACTTAAATATGGTGGACTGGCTAAAAAGAAAAACTAAAGGTACTTTAAATACTCTGAAGAAGGATAAAGTATTGTTTGAGACTGGAGTCTCAGGTTTGTCATTAAGCTCATGATCAAAAATCTGAAAAAAAAATCCAATTAAAGTCTAGTTAGTCTTTGAAAATTGTACACTATGTAAGAGATCAGATTCTTTGAATTTTATTCTGTGAAGGTTTTTAATAAATCTACTCAGATGGTATAGCTCAGAAGATTAATAAATTATGTGCATTGTTTCAGTTATTGCCAGTAAATTGGTAACTTTTTAATAAGTGATACATTTAAAAGAATAAGAGAGTGTCCAAAATAAGAGTTTCCAATTTTCTGGTACTTTTCATTGATTTTACTAGTGGAAAGTTATCAGAAAATTAACTGGTGCTAGATTTTTTTTGTTATGAAAAATCCCTGAATACTAGAGATGTTGAATTATACAAAGCTTTAGATGTTTAGAAAGTCTGAAATATAATGAAAATTAATCCTGGTAGAACCCGCCTTTAGTTTCTAGATGAATGAGATGCTGGTCACTGCAAGTGGCCAAGTCTACTGACTCTGAGTACACCAAAGTTTCATTCTAAATTGTATATATTCTATTTCCTTGCATAATACAATACCTATATAGCTAGTATGGTTGTGACATCATAATGTTGAGCGTCTCATGATCAGAAAATAATTTTTCCAGTACTTTGGTGAACTGGAGGAAGCACTGTAATTATTTATTGCTAGGAAAGAGAGTGGCGCAGGCGAAGTGATATCTTGAAGTTACTAAAATGTCTAAAGCTGAGGAAGGAATTGAAATAGGATTTTGTATTTTCTAATCCAGTTCTGTGTCAGTTACTCCCCAAAGTATCTAACAGATGAACAGAAGGAAAATTACACGTGCTAGAGATTGCCATCCAAAGCTCTCTGAGGAAATGAGAAGGTAAATGTGAGGCACGTGTGGTGTTCTGCCCTTAACAGCTCACGACAAGCTTCTGGGTTTGGTCAGGATGAAGGATTGCAGTCTTGGACACATCTTTGCATGTGAGTTCTGTACGAATAGTCATCGTGAATTATGCGATGTCTCTCTATGATGACGCCTTTCTACGATGACGTCTATCTACAAGTAGGGTGCTATGCTCTTGCTGTGGTTGCAGCCACCTCCTGTCAATAGGGTAAGCTGAAAAATTTGGGCGCCGTTGAACTGAACAGTCATAGAAAAGGGGAGTTGATTTTCTTGGACGCAGTCACTACCATTACTGCAAGATTCTGTGTTAATCCACACAATTTAGTGAATTGCATCACTAGCATCCAAAGCTGTCACTTGCATTAGACAACCAGGCTCACTGGTGTAATCCGTAGGACAGATACTTTACAAGTGATGATCCCAGAAGGATTTTATAATTAACTGCTCCTTCACTGGGAGGTGATATCTGTGACCAGCATTAGTGGGATAATTCAAAGTTACGTGTTTATTTGGAGGTTCTGCAGTGAAATAACTGTTCCTGAAAGGTCAAATTGAATGTATGCAGTCAGGTCTGGCCCGGTTCCCAGATTTTATGAATGAAAACATAATATTGGGCTTGTAAAATCATATCCTTTCTCTTTTAATGGAAAGTAGCCCTTTTAGCATACTTCCTTTAAAATTTGTAATTGCGTGTGTAATCTGGTGTGAAAAATGAGATACTTTGCTGTTCTGTTTCCTAGGGTACATGATTGTCTTCTATGTGGTCCTTATTTCAGAGGATTACTTCTTTTGTGTTACATAGTGAATGCTTTTATAGCACTTTGGCATGACTAAGCATATGCGTATCCATGGCTGATACTGAAATTCTTTGCATCCAAAACCTTGCTCAGATGTTTCCTTGATACCCAAGTCTTAAGCTTCCATAGTTAGCAAAGCAGAGTGTAAAAAAACCAGCAGATATGTTGGGAAAAATGAATGCATTTTGCTGCAGAACAGGAAAATGACTCGGTAGTTTCTGTAGGAGTTACACAGCATAAGGTAAAGCTGAAGTGGTTTATAATACTAGAGTCCTAAGTGAAAGATATATGTATGTATCTTACCTTGGTTTGTTCTGCTGATTATTTTATAAAGCTTAGCTTTTTTTTCTCTCCCCTAAGACCGTTCATGAAAAACCTCAAAAACCATAGTGTGGCTGTCCATGGGAACTTTTCATTTAGCTTTCCTGCAATGGCTGGCATATTTAACTACTTTTCCTTTCCTATTATACCTTCTAAAGTAAATAATCATTAGAGAATCTGACTCTGTATTTTACTTATAATCTGGTTTTGAGCATTTTATCATGTATGAACTACCTGGTCAATACCCAGATTATAAAAAAGTAGCTACGTACAAAACCAAGCTGTGGCACCAGTATGAAGGCAAATGTGTGTTCTGTGTCTGGAGGATTGCACCATGGCTACTGGAGTCATTAATCACATCATTCCTTATTTTCCTGATAAAGATGAAACTGTTAAGGTAGTATATCTGTCTGAATTACGATATTTTCAAAAACTCTTTGTATGTTGTGTCGTGCATGCTCTTCCACATTGATTATGCTGAACGTGACAATAAGCCAGAAGACATTTCGAGATGAGATTCAAGGGGTAAGATGTAATCACCCAGTGGCATCACTCGTTTTCTAGATGGGAAGTGGTGATACAGTTTTCATCTCAAAATGGTAGAAATTGTCATAACTTCTGGACCCTCTCCAACTGGTCCATGTCCTTCTTATGTTGGGGGCTCCAGAACTGGACGCAGTGCTCCAGGTGGTATGACCATGCAGTCAGGTGCTAATGTTTCTAAACAGCGTTGGGACCAGGCATAGATCCTGCTGGACTGACATGTAGACCATGCCGTAACTGTTCAATATGTAGTACTTACTATCGTTAGCACAAAGGATGGTTTACTGTTAGCAAAATGTTGGTTTCCTCCTCTCTCTCTCTCTCTCTCTCTCTCTCTCTCACTCTCTTTCCTTCAACCAGATTCTTTTTGGAAGTACAATTTTTACTTTTCTGTTTTACATAAGAGAAGAGGAAGAGTTTAATAAACGGAGATTTCAGTGATTTGAGGTGGAAGAATGCTATGTGTTTTACTTTGTTGTAGTGAAATTGGAAATGCCATTCAGCCTTATCTGGAAATTCCATCCAGCGCTCTCAGGTTCCTGAGTTTTAGTATTGCACTGAGCAGAAATAATGTTATATGTGAGACTGCATCATTGTGCCCTTCAATTACTATAGGTGAGCCTGGGACAAATTTTGTAGTTTTTCAGCTGAAGTAATGAAGATTTTGGCAAATGATGCAAATGATGACAATTTAAATATCAGGAAGCAGATATCTCTTGAAAGAACTAACAGAGTCCTCCAAAACATATATGCTGTTGTCTGGAGGATATGGAGACTGGAAGATATGCAAATATCGGATTCAAAGATAATTTGTGTCAACTGATGATCTAATACTGCTAATAATTGGAATTTAGGTATGTGCTGGCATATGGGAAAAGCTAATTAACCACTTTTGCCTAATGGTGCATAATAGGAAATGGTTACTTATAGGCAAATACATGAAGAACTCATCAGATGCTTGTAAACAGGAGCCATGATTCAGATTTTTTGGATTCAAGCTTCTCTGTAGTTAGATGCTACAATGTTCTGTTGGATCAGCAATGTGCAGCATTAAGCTTTCTGTGTACTACACAAAAAAAAACTTCCCATGGGACAAACCTCATTTCAGCTTGAATTGTGTGGCTTGGCAAGTCAGAGCGAGTCAGGGCCCTGAAAGAGATGAGATTGGAAGTGGACTCTGGCTGGAACACCAGTAGACACTGGAAAGCTGAAAGTGGGCAGTGGGAAAGGCAGGTAATGCATGGAACCTCCTAAAACAGCATAATTTTGTTAGAGTTGAAATTACTTTAAAATTTTGTTGACCAGCAGTCATAGAGAATTTCCGTTTTTGAATGCAAAAATAGAGTTGTGAGTGAAATGATTTATATAAAATTTTAAAGCTGTTTATGGTTAAACACTTCAGCAATTGCCACGTTTGAAGAGAAGGAGTTGGAGAATGTATAAATGTTTGGTAAATAAGTTAGTTACCCTTCTTGTTGAACAATGAAAGGCACAAAAATGTTGAATTGTCTCTCGTGTTAGAAAGTTGGCTTTGTATAGTTTGTATTCCTAATAAAACGTATCCATATATTATGTTCTTCTGTGGTGAATGTGGAAATTAAGAGTAACTTCTTAAAATGATCTCTTTAATTTCAGTAACAACTATACATGCTTTTTTTTTTTTCTTTTACCTAGAAGGAATAACTTGAATTTCTGAAGTTATTTTAAAGTACACTTACTTTTTTCTTTGTTTGTTTTCTGTTTGGAGGGGAAGTGAGAATGAAGAAAATGAGGAAATACTTCCTAAAACAGCAGCAATCTTTCAGCCATAGAAGTATATTAATATTATCTCACAAGAAGATGAATTAAATATTTATTGTATAACTGTAGATTTCCGTCCATTTTTAGTTGTAATTTTAAGCAGTAGTTTACAACAACAGTAGAAAATTATACTATATTCCTCTGAGACAGTATAATTTATGAGGTGTATTGGTAGTTAGGCAACTGATAATGACAGGATATGAAAAGGAAAAATCATAACCACAGGGAATTGAAGTGACAAAGGAGACAATTTATGTGATTCAAACAGGATGGTGTAACACTCTCGTTCCAGAGTGCAAGGTCAACTCTGTACAAAGCTTATTCTGAAAATGTTACATTTCAATTAATTTAAGTTTAGTTTAATGAAACTGGAAGTAGCTGGGTCCTTACAGGGTATGGCTTTTATCTGACCAGGGTAAGCTGAGCTATTTTTCACTTCTCTCTTACTTGCTGGTAAAATGAAACAGATATCTTAAGGCATTCTAAGAGCTATGGATGATGAATAGGTAAGTCTAAATGAAAGCAAGATACAGCAGCAGTGATTAGGACATTGATTGTACCAAGACTATTTAAGAAATTGTCATTTTTTTTTTCCATCTTAGGCGTTGTCTCACTGATGACAGGATGAAAATTAGTCCCACAAAATATTCACTTTTGATTTTCCCACAAAAAATTGATTTTCCCACTTTTGAATTTATGCTTTCTTCTCAGGGATGAATGCTGTGTTTCTAAACAAAATATGTAGCATCAAAAAATATTCATGAAGAAGTTTGTGGTTCCCAGTCTGAAGACCCTTGTATAGAAATTGCAAAAGGTGACACTAACTGTAGAAGTGAAGATGAATGCTGAAGGTCTGTTCCCTTTAGGTCATCATATTATTGGAGGGAATGCTCTTTTTGTCCTGAGATGAGTACAGATGAGAGGAAAGACTAAGAGGTGTCATAAATTATGCCATCCTTCCCAAATAAATACTATTGAGATGTCTGATAATGTGAAATATTTACCATAATGCATTATTTGATCTTCTTGAGCCCAGGCTTTCAATGTGATATTACAGTGGCAATAGAAAAAAAAAAGTTAAGCTTTTCCTCTTTGTAAATTTTATTTTTTCTTGTTATTTTGATAGGAAAAATAATAAGGAAGTTGAAATCCTATCTAACTCAATTTAAAATAGTGCACTCATATGTATTTCTATGATAGTTCTGGCAAAAGCCTCTGGACCATAAATCTTATTTCCAGTATTTTAATTTTTAGCAAATATTACCTTAAATTACCTTGTGTAGTTACAGATTTCAGACGTGTGTTTCTGTAAACAAATTCTGCTACATAGAGATAGACAAGATAATGATAGACAAAATAACGGTAGATTTCTGGGATGGCATTTTTAATTTATTTTTTTAATTATTTTATTTTTTATTATTTATCTTAATATAATGTGGCTTGAATTTTGCGTATGTTAATAGGTTGGATTAATTTATGTCATAGAATCATAGAATGGTTAGAGTTGGAAGGGACCTTCGAAGGTCATCTAGTCCAACCCCCCTGCAAGGAGCAGGGACATCTCCAACCAGATCAGGTTGCTCAGAGCCCCGGCCAACCTGGCCTTGAATGTTTCCAGGGATGGGGCATCCACCACCTCTCTGGACAAACCGTTCCAGTGTTCTACAACTCGCATTGTAAAAAATTTTTTCCTAATATCCAATCTAAATCTACCTCCCTCTATTTTAAAACCATTACCCCTTGTCCTATCACAACAGACCCTACTGAAGAGTTTCTCCCCATCTTTCCTGTAGCCCCCTTGAGGTACTGGAAGACCGCTATCAGGTCTCCCCGGAGCCTCCTCTTCTCCAGGCTGAACAGCCCCAACTCTCTCAGCCTGTGCTCATAGGAGAGGTGCATCAGCCCTCTGATCATCTTCGTGGCCCTCCTCTGGACCTTCTCCAACTGATCCATGTCCTTCTGATGTTGGGGGCTCCAGAACTGGACGCAGCGCTGCAGGGGGGGTCTCACCAGGGCAGAGTAGAGGGGGAGAATCCCCTCCCTTGACCTGCTGGCCACACTCCTCTTGATGCAGCCCAGGATGCGGTTGGCCTTCTGAGCCGCAAGGGCACATTGCCGGCTCATGTTGAGCCTCTCGTCCACCAGCACTCCCAAGTCCTTCTCCTCAGGGCTGCTCTCAATCCATTCTCCACCCAGCCTGGATTTGTTCCTGAGATTGCCACGACCCAGATGCAGGACCTTGCACTTGGCCTGGTTGAACTTCATGAGGTTGGCCCGGCCCCACCTCTGCAGCCTGTCCAGGTCCCTCTGGATTAAACATGATCTTTGTTGTGATGCATTATATTGTTGCAAGGGTTACATAGCTAAGATTTAACTTCAGTTAATATTTTCATTTACTTTGCTTACTTGCAATAAACTAGTGAAATTATGTAGAACTAATTTTTTTTCTCCCCGGATTACATCCGTGGTTACCAATTCTTGCTCAAAAGTTTCCTTACGCTGTCAACTGTGCAGTGATGTTCCCAAATTCATATCTAGCTCTTCTACAACATGGAATTTGAAAGCTATAGAAGGTTCAGTGTTTCAAATTCATGATGAACTGAAGGATTGGTTCTAACAAAATGAACAAAATTGGTTAAGAAACAGTAAATTTTTAATGCTACTACTCTTTGAAAGTTCTAATGTCATAGATGCTGTCACTAGAGATGACTTAAGGGAGAGAGAGATAAAAAGAAATGTATGGAAGGATTTCTTTTGTTATATTTTTTTTGTGGCATTTATATTACAGTTCTTTTTGTAACAAAGCCGGCGTCGGTAACTTATCTCTATGCTGCACAAGCTTTGTTTTCTTACTAGGATTTAAACATGTTAGCACTTTAACAGAATGAAAGAAAATAGAAACAGGAACATTGAGGGTAACTTGATAGAATTTCATAATATGACCTCATGAGTTATTAATTTTCACCCCACTGTGAGAGTTTAAGAATGTTGTTTGGTTTTTTTTTTTTTTTTTTTTTTTTTTTTTTAAACAAGATGATGGGAACTACCTGTGTTAACTCTGATCTTTTCAGCTGGATCTGCTGGAGGCTGTGCTGGGCTGTCATTGACTAATGATAGCTGCTTTTATTTGTAGAAAAGGACGTTCTCTACTCCGTTTCCATTGCTCTTTTACTCCTCATTGTTAGTCTAAATCATCTTAGCATTTTCCCTTCCTTGCAATTGTTCTGCGCTCATTCTTCTCTGTGTCTTTCTGTCTCTACTTGGGTTTTTCTAATAGTAGAGACAGAGAATGGGCAAATGGTTTGAGAGCACTGTTGGAAACCAGGCTCCCCTGAGTACCAGAGCTCTTTCCATGGCACTTTACGCTGCTCAGGTCAGGTTACAAGGTAGGTCTGCATTGCTGAATAATGCAGATAAATGTAAGGGAACAGCAGCCTCTCAGCTGTGTATGCCACCAGGTATCACTGCCAGGCACCTCAGCCGAGAGGAGGGGTTCTAGGATTGTCTGTTTCTGCTGCTGTTCTCTGTAGGCGTACTCAAGGATGTAACCGTTCAAGAATTTGGATTTCTAGCTCCCAGTGAGGCACATACATACGTTTGTGAAGTCAGTCAGAATTTTTCTTTGTCTGTCTCAAGAAATTTGTGTATCCTGCTGTCAGGAATTCCATATTCTTCACATAAGCCTGGCTCTGTGTAGCAAGGTGTTTCTTTTGACACAGTTCTCAATCTAAGGGTGCAAACCAAGGAAGCACAAGCTGTCTGTCCTTCAGTTTCTCAGTCATCTTAAGCCAGTTTGTGTCTGTGCTACTGCTGAAAAGGCGCTTCCGTCCTCCCCTTCACCTCCGCTGCCATATTCTGAGCTTCGCTTCTTCCTGGCGCTGTCACTTGTGTGGCTTCAAAGGCAAGAAGGGAACAGAAAACTCGTTTTTATTTTGTAGGATTAGTTAGCGTGCAACCAGGTTATATTCTGGATGGAATTTTTAGCAGTGTTACAAAGCGCAAAGGATAGAAACATGCAGAAAGAGCTGAACTGACCTCTCAGCTGTGCAAGATCAGACTGGAAGGGCCCTGTTAGTTGGGACATGGGGACTGTAAGCCAAGATGGTAACTGATGTGGGAGAATAATTTGAAAATCTTACTTTTTTTTTTTTTTTTT
>WHYT01017628.1:29954-44392 GCA_009806455.1 Tetrax tetrax
TCCAACCCCCCTGCAAGAAGCAGGGACATCTCCAACCAGATCAGGTTGAATATATCAGTTGATATACTGTTGGAAGTACAGAACTGTGCTGCTAGTATTGCCAATCTAGTGTTGCCACCAGATGAATTGTAAAGATTTGCCATGAATCAGGTAGAATGAATTTTATCTTTATTCAATAGGAAATGTTTAACATCTGTCCTTTATGTCTGCAGTGTTCTGCGTTTCAGATGTGAACTGGACTAAGAACTGAAGGCCCGTTCTTGACTGGCAATACTTATATTTCTAAAAAATCATCGGTTTGCTTCAGCAAATGTTGCTTTTGCTCATGTAAAATGAAAATATTTTTACTGTTACATTTAAGTTGCAGCATAGAAATGAGGTGCACTGCCACTTGTGAGCGGTTCATGACCATCATGTACATTTGTGTAAGTTGCAAGGGAAGTGGGACTGTTGTGGAGGAAAACTGTTATAGTGTGATAGACAAACAAGTAATTTCACCTGCTGAGTAGTTTGGTTTTGTAGAGGGCTTCAAACCGTAAAATTGTGCTGTTTGGAAAGGTTGGTGATAAGGGTGGTTGTAGGGTTAGATTTTTGGTTGCAGTTGTGTTAATGAAGAATTCTGGTGATGTAGGTAGAATTTGGCTTTAATACAGGAAGGCATTGTAATAAATTATTTACTTTAGTCAAGAATTACTTTCTTTACAGATAGGCTTTGAAGACAAATTGCCTAAACAAATGTTCACGTCGAACAGTACTTGCTGAACTGAGTATAGACATTTCAGTTTCGTTGTATTTAGGAGAAGGTAAAATCTTAAAACTAGAGGTGGACATATTTTGTCACATGTTCTAGGAAGAAAAAGTACAGTTAGGCAACAGAATTCATTAAATATACTCTTGAAAAAAACATGGAGCTGGTTTCAGGAATAGGATGCCAATATTCTGTATACGTAGAAGTATTATTAACAGTGCTATTAACTTACTTTCCTTATTTGATAATATCAAATTTCAAGTTTAAACTTAACAATCACACATTGCCAGTTGATAATATATGTGAACAGCAAAGAATAAGTTTCACTGAAACTTTCTGTTAAAGATGTTTTCTTAACTCTGCGGTCATAAGAACATCATTCAATGAGATTTATACCAAATAACGTGTTTCTAAATTATAGGGGTTGGAATTCATACAAGAAACCTAATTTCAGATTTTGAAGAAAGAATGGATTGTTGTCCAAGTGTTTTGCTGGGTATTTAAAAAAAAAAAAAAAAGACAGTAGTTGGAAACTCCAGGGAAAAGCAAGAAAATCAAGCTGCTTAAGAAAATAATGGATATCAATCTAGTGTACAAGGTAATAGGAAAGGACATCTCTTACTTGTGGCCACTACTGTTTTCTTCTATCATAACACACTTTTATGTTTATTAAAAAAAAAGCTCTGGGATGCCGTTATCCTCTGCTCACACAGGTGATCTTCCTCACAGGTACTGTGCATCCCAAGCCAGGTGTAAGCTATGAAGCCGTTCATGTTCTCAGTGAAGTACTTTAAAGCTAGTTGTTTGGGGAAGATGTGGCCAAATAGTCATAAGATATGGTTAGGATCCTTCCCTTTCTGCAGCTGGGCAGTCCCTGTTAACCTGTTCAGGAAGGTTGTTGTAGAAATGGCGGGGAAGAAATACGCCAGCTGTTCATATACATACACTGGGGCAGGTAACTTCTTTTAGTCTTTTGTCATTTAAAATTGCTGTTTTGACAGCAGCTGGAGAAATGTTGCTGAAAATGCACTAATTTGACTTCTTAATTTTACTTACTTGCTTCTGTGTGGTAGATTTTACCACAAATGAAAAACTTTTGTGTAGGTTTTTAATGAGGCTTTTTCTTGTCTGTATCCTTTTTAAAGTAGAAAGCATTGCTCGCCCTTTCATATTGGATTTTGAAGGGTATTTTTTCTGTTTCTTAGTAAAGGTTGAAACTGAGGCAGCACTCTGATGGAAACAACTGATCATCCAGGGTTATCTTTTGTCACCTGTACGATCCCCATCCACTGAAACTAGTTTGCTTTTGCAGGCTTTGGACTATGTTACAACTTTGAACATACTTTTGTATAATGAGAAATGTACGTTTGTGTACCCATGTTAATAGTTAGCGAGGAAAAGCATGCTTATTAAAAAGAAAGAACTTAGATTTGACACATTTAAAAGTGTCATAACTCATGCATTATTGACTAGAATAATTGTCTACTTTAGACTTACTTTTTGAATACAGAGACCAACTGGAGTAGCAACTGTCTTTATCTAAAAAAGAAACAGATTTTGAAAGGTGTTTAAACATTATCTCTTAAAAAAAAATGAGCATAGCTCACACGTTAACCATGTTTACAACAACTAGAAACTGTCTTACAATTTTTTTAATTACGGGTATGGGTGCTTTCAGCATTGTAAAGCCTGAAGCCTAATGATTTTTTGCATAAGATTGGAAACTGAAAAATATCAACTTTAGCACACGCCAGATATTACCAGATAATTCTGCTAACAAATGCTTGAAAATGAGATGAGGCTGAGGGCTGCTTTTCTATATGATTTATAATACCTTGATTAGGGAGTTCTAATATACCTCTCTTTTTTTTTTTTTTTTTTTTTTGTTTGATAGTAATACAGTGAAAATTAAGAAATCCTGAGTACTGTGGGGAAGTTTTACTCAAAAAGCTGAACAGGCTTGTTGAATTTGTTGTATTTAATGTGTTTAATTGACCTTGACTGGTTGTGAGGTGCCCACCATGCTCTCACTCCCCCTCCTCAACGGGACGGGAAGAAAACAGGATGAAAACCTCATAGGTGGAGATAAAGACAGGGTGATTTCTTACCAATTTCCGTCATGGGCGAAACAGTGGATGTGTCAGTGGTGCGCTTGGGAGCTCTTGAGAGTGACGGAACGCTAGCAAGATCATGGACAAGTATTTTACATGTGAATGAAAACAGGTGTATTGGGTCTGACGGAGTTATTTTTCCCCATAGCAGCCCTCATGGTGCTGTGTATTGGTGGCTAGAAAGATGTTGATAACACACCGGTGTTTTGGCTACCGCTGAGCGGTGTTTGCACAGCATCAAGGCTGGCTCTCCACCATTCCTCCCTCACCTGTGGGCTGAGGGTGGGCAAGATGTTGGGAAGGGACATAGCCAGGACAGCTGACCCAAGCTGACCAAAGGGATGTTCTGTGCTGTATGACATCTGCTCAGCAATAAAAGCTAAGAGAAAGGAGGGGGCGGGGGCATTTGTTGTTACAACATTTGTGTTCCAGAGCAACTGCTCTGAGCATTGAAGCCCTGCTTCCTGGGAAGTGACTGGACATCAGCTGCTGATGGGAATTAGAGAATAAATCTTTTGTTTTCCTTTGCTTCCACATGCTGCCTTTGATTTTGCTTATGAAACTGCCTTTATCTTGACCCATGAGTTTTTTTCCATCTTAATTTCTCGTCCTGCTAAAGAGGGGAGTGCAAGAGCAGCGTGGTGGGCACCTGGCGTCCAGCCAGGGTTGACCCACCACAACATATATGGTATTTTCTAAATAAATTATACGTAATATTTGGTTATTACCTTAATAATATTCATGGATATTGTGTCATTTTGTCTGTTCTAGGGAGTATGACTTCTGCAACGTCACCTATCATTTTGAAATGGGACCCCAAAAGTTTGGAAATCAGGACTCTCACAGTAGAGAGGCTACTGGAGCCACTTGTTACCCAGGCAAGTATCTTTGATTTGTTTTGCTTCTTCCTTTTGCCTGATGCTATATTTACTCGTTTTATGTAGTTATCTTAGTCTTTGATCATAAATCTTGAACAGTTTTTGTTCATGGGCTTTAGTGAAAAGCTCTATTCAAACGTATCTAGAAGTTCTTGTTCTAAATAATTAATAGTCTCCAAGTATGAGCATAGATACAGTAGCAACAGCTGTTTGGTTGTAAAACATTAACGTTTGTCCAGTGGTTGCAAGAGAGGAAGACAAAAGTGGTTCTAGGTAACGTGCATAATATATACATATTAGTGGTATCCAGCTTTTAACCAGGTAGGCTGATTTCTTTATAGTCAGAGAAAAGCTTTGTATATCTCTGTATCACGTTTTCTGCGTCTGTACAAATTTACATGTGCTGTGAGTGCCTGCACGGGGGCAGGAGCTGTGTGGTCCAGAGAAATATGGCAGGAGACATCAAACTTCTGTCACCATCAGTGTGATTTGCTGTGTGACCTGGTGCCTGACTGGCCATTAATAATGGGAGGCTGGTTACATAATTTTATTCTAGTAAGCTTCAAGATGGGTAGCACCATTATTACACACACAAGTCATTTTTCTTCTAGGAATGCTCATTATTTTTAAAATGAATGCCAGCTAACTCCATCTGTCCATCCACCTGTTACTAACAATTTCCGTGTAGACATTGCGGATCTTGAGAATGGTCTGCTGGCTAGAAATGCAGGCTGCCTTTTGAGTGTGAGACCAGAATTGATGTTTTTATTTTAAAAATAAAAGAGGTAAAATCTAAATCACTACTTCTTTAATTCCCTAAAAATGATATCTCTGTATGGTGCCTATGCTCCTTAAAATGAGTCACTTTCCAAAGAAATTTCACCGAATCTACTTTATTTGTTTTTGAAAAAAAGATGTGTTCTCTTTCTACAAATTATTCTGGATATGAAAATCTCTAACAACATACACAACTTTACAGACTCAAAGGCAAAGAGATATATGTTTCATTTCACAAACCTGTTGATAACATGGTAATTAACTTTCATTATAAACCTTGATAATTCTGTTGTTGATATGGAAGATGGACTAAAATCTTGAATTCATTGCGACAGCAACTGAAAATTAGGTGATGAGCTCTCTGTTGTTTTGATCCTGGTGTTGGCATAGGAAGTGAAACTGCTGTGAGCCATGACCTGTTGTGAAAAGAGCAAATTACTGAGTTTTCTGTGAGTGAATGTCTTGTTTTCCTTTCACTTTGTTTTATTTTCCAACACCTTGCCTAGATAGGAGAATACATCAGTCAAGAAGTGAAAGTACCATTCTAGTTCCATAGTTTCTCAAGTTGCTTGAGTTAACTTTCGATTTAGCTAGTTTTATGTTTGATAGCATGCCTCAGCAAATATAAATAAATAAACTACAAGTTGAACTGCATGGCGTGGATTTCTTCAGCAGTTCAAACTAAGGTGCCCAAGGTCCTTATCTCTATATTCTGAGGAACAATGTAATTTCTATTTTAGCAGTATGTCGAGAAGACTAGAGAAAATTAAATGCAATCTAGAGGGTATAGAGAAATGATGTGCTATTGTTTCTGTTCTGATGTCTTCATTTTATAGGTTTCTAGACTGTATGGCCATATAAAAAACCTTTTTGAACATGTAATTTAATTTTTTTTGTATTCAAGAAATAAGTAGCTTTACTTATTTTTCTCTACTTTGAATCCAATGAAGTATGCTTTGAGTAAAGCATATTTTTTTGTGAGCTGCACAAACGTAATAATGAAAGCTTCACGTGATGAGGAATATGCTACCTTCAGATTGTGTTTATCTGTTGCATCTTTAGCTTACGTTATTCAGCTGCTCTTTCTGTTTTTCTCAGATCAGTTAACGATCATCCCAGTTTAAAGGCTTTTCTTTTTTTTTCTGCTTAAAATTGCATGTACAGTCTGGTCAAGTCAAGAATAGTATCTTGTTTACCTCTGTTTGGGCTGAGATTGCAATCTGCCTATGCAGCGACAACCTCCACAAGATACCATGTGTGCATTCCACATGCAAAGATTTGGACCTCCTTAAAGTTTCGAAGCACTAAAGAGAACATCTAATTTGAGAGTTTATCGTGGCAAGTAAATAAATACATAAATATTTAATCCCTGTTCAGTTTGAACTCTGAAGTCCCCTGTAGTTTCATAAGAGCTGCTTAACGCAGAAGTCGGAGAGATGTGAAGTTCTTTCATAAGTCATTAAAAATAGGTCACTGGATAGAAGAAAGAGATTTAATGGCCACAAAATGCGACAGAACTGTGCTGCACAAGTTCCCAAGCAACCTGATGTGACTGTGAGGGCAGCTCTACTTTGGCAAGGAGTTTGGAGTAGTTGGCATCCTGAGGTCCCGTCCAGCCAAAATTTGTCTGATTCTGTGATTTCTAGCACCACCAAGACAAATCCGTGTTTTATTTTGGCATTCACTCATGAATTTTTAGAATATCCTCTTGTTACCCAGGCTGGGTATAATTTTGGAGAATGCTTGAAAAACTAGAAAAAGTTGTACGTAAGTCTTCGGGCTCCAAAAATGCTAATCAAGCCTTTGTGTCTCTGTGTGGGGGAAGGATTGAGACTCTGAACTCAGTGCATACGTAGGCACGTCACGAGTGATGGATTTTCAAATGATGGCACATCCACCAATTTCTACTGAAATTCTGGGGAGAAATACAGAAACGTGATGGGGATTTGAAAAAGAATGCCTCAGTGAGTCAGGAGAATGATGCATTACTGAATTTTAGACAAGCTCATTAGTGTTCCAGATGAAAAAAAAATATGGATAACCCATACATTGATTTAGCACAAGTTATAAAACAGGAAAGTTGTCTGAGCTGGAGGCCAAAGAAGGAAAAAAAAAGAAAATCCATTAACTGATCATGAGAACGCATTAGAAATGACAGAATTGCATTTATTCTAGGAAGCCCTGAACTAGGAAACTAATTAAAACTTTCTCTGGCTGTCAGAGATGTCAGAGTATTGGAGCTTGCTGGAGTACCCCTTTTCCCCGTGCTTGTTGTCATGTTTCAGGAATAACAGATATGCCCTGCCACACATCTTTTATCACATTACTGTTTCTGAGATTTTGTAAGAAATACATGGTTGAAAAATTGATTAGAATTTCTGTTCTCAACGATATTGTACTTAATAATTGAAATATGTTTATTTTCTTTGGCTTTGATGTCACAGTTAGCTAACAGTAGAAGGTAATTGTATTTATTGCTAGTTTTATTTTCCAAAAGCTTGTAATAGTTAATAATTTTTACTATAACTCTTAATTTTTAATTATATAAATTTTTATAAGGAAATGTATAACTAAAATATGTCCTCAAGGGATACTGCCTCTTATTCTTGCCTTCGTGCATAGTGACCAAAATGAATTAACAATTGTATTTGTCAGACTGTGGATGGTTTTCATAAGAAAAACATAATTACATTTTTTTGGAAGGGCTTAACTGCTGTTACAACCATAAGCCAGCAACATTAATAACTTTTTTCTTTTTTAAAAAAAAAAAAGACCAAAAATACTTATGTATGAACAAATGGATGAAAAGATGAAGTAGTTGTATAATTTTTGAAGATGAGATTAGCTCTTTTGATGAGATTTCAATTTGCTAGTATTGACCTATGGCTCTTTTCAGCAGTTTCTCCTAGGCATTTCAAACAGCAGTGTGGCTGTTTTACAAATGTGCCTTCATTACCAGAGCTGTGTAACAGTTGTACTTAAATATATAAATTAATAATTTTTGGACTATTATGTATTGTTTCAGAATTGTATGGATAACACAAATAATAGTGAGTGTTCCCGTTGCAGATTTTTCATGACTGATCATGTTTTCCTTCAGTATGACATGTTTTTGTTCTGGGTTTGCAATGAAGAGACAATTCTGATTTGCACTGCATGTTTTAGTTTTTTTTTTTTCCCTGGTAAATTTAAGATGCCTGCTCTAGTAGCTTAGAATGAAAAAATGCTATGCTGTAAGGCAGACAAAAATCATTGTATAGTGATTTTGCATTTTTTTGGTATAAAGTATCACTCAGTAAAATTAAGTAACCCATATCTATAAAATAAACAAGTTACTAGAGAAAATTCCAAATAGTTTTAATTAGTGCAATTTATTTAGAAAGTCATAATAATTATATTCACTTCATGATTTCTTCTCAGAGAACTTGTGCCTAAACTAATCCCTTATGCATTATATTTGGAAAATGGATTGATTTCTGTGTTACTATCAGAAGTACAAATATTTTTGCATTATTCAAGCTCAATGCAGCTGTGCAATAAGGTCAATATTATTTTATTTATTTATTTTTTTTTTTAAATTGATCAGAACTGTTTTCCAGATTGTGAAGTTAATTTCTGTTTAACGCTGTTTCTACCAAACTGCTCCCAGGTCTGTGGCATTTCTGGGGCTGCAGGAGGTTGGACTGCGTATCAGTATTCTCCGGCGTGGACTACTTTAGGTGATGGCCATTCATATCAGGGAGTCGGAGCCAAAACCTATCCAAAAATTAATTTTGAATTTTTATTTTCTAATAGAAATGGAACTTCAAACATGATTTATGAAGTTATATTGTTGAATAGGAACAGAATCCATCTTACTTTCTCCAACATTATGCTATGTATTGCTTAAAATAATATTTAAACTAAAAACCAGCAGGTGCCTATTTACTTCAGGGTGTTTTTCATCCATCAGGTTCTGCAAAAAATGTCTGCTGCAGTCTGACCATCGCTTTTTCTTCTTTGCCATTGGATTCACTAACATCTGCCTCTCCGCCAGCTCTATTTGGGATTTTCTCAGCATAGAGACTTTTTGTGCTGGCTAAGCGAACTTTCAACTACATTTTATTCTATATTTCATTTTTATTCTCCCTTGCTTGAACACTGTAGACTATTTATAGAATGTAGTGTCCTGTAAGGTCTGGACCTTGTCAGTTTGTTGGCCTTACAGTGATTTTATTCACTATTTAAAGGTGTTTATAGATGTATTTGTACTTCTGAGTTTGTGCATATGCAGGTTAGCATTTACTTGAGGGAGGACGAAGCCTCGGAGAGCTTTAGATCTCATTCATTACTCCGTGTTCTGTTTTTATGGAACAATGGTTCTTCATCTCAGAGCACTGAAACGCAATGGCTACTTTTTCTTCTCTTCTCCCATGCAAACCAATATGGAGGGTGGTGAGAAAATTTGTTACTGGTGTATCATAGCTGGAAATACAAGTTATACTGGGATTATCATAGGTTTGCGGTAAACGGTGACTGAAAAAGCTTATGACTACTCTACTAACTATTTGTATAGTTACATGCTAGATTTTCCATCCATTGAGAAACTCTCCAATCTTGTTCATCGTCAGTAAATTATTAGTGGTTCAGGGTTACCAGAAAGTTTTTTTTTTGACACTGTGATACGGACAGAATAATCTTCATCGCAGTTTAAGTTAAACAAACAAACAAACCCACTTCTGTTTTAAAAGATAATTGCATAGTTAATAGCTGGTAGCCTTATTACAAAAGAAGTAATGGATTTTTATTCTGACTGGCAAGCAAATTGGTGTTGTTATCATAAACTTATACTCACTAAAAGTGTTTGGCACCACCTCCCCCCCCAGTCGCTAAAATAAAAGATTTCAAAGTCATTTAGTCATTTCAGAAGATATAACTGCTAATATAGTAATTTATATAACTGTAATAGTTCATAGAATCACAGACTGGTTTGGGTTGGAAGGGACCTTCAAAGCCCACCCAATCCAACCCCCCTGCCAGGAGCAGGGACATCTCCAACCAGATCAGGTTGCTCAGAGCCCCGGCCAACCTGGCCTGGAATGTTTCCAGGGATGGGGCATCCACCACCTCTCTGGTGCAGTAACGGGGCTTCTCACTTGATGAATTGGGGAGGAAGCAGCAGTAGGATTGCTTGTTTTCTTTCACAGGTCAGATTTTCCAGGAAAAAGAGAAAATAGATCCATAACATATGTGATTAGATATGTATGCTGCTAATGACTTTGGCAGCAATTTGGATATTAAAGTTTGTCATTCATCTTAGCTTCGTTCTTGAGAATGGTGTAAAAATCTTATTCGGTTTCTTACATTTCATTAACTTAATTTGCTGTGTGTCATCAATCTGCAAAAGTTAGAAAGCTACAAAATAAGCCTGATTATAGAAAGAATACGCTAATTATAAGATTTTGCTTTGAGGTGTTAATTAACCTAATTATAATACATCCATGTTCTGAAAAGCAATGGCAATTTCAGTTCCATTTCCCTTCAGTACGCATTTCTGAAAATTGACTGATTTATTTGCAGTTCAAAGAACCTGAGGGCATGGATAGGTGGATTTTTTTTTTTAAATCTTTTATTTTTTTTTCTTTCCTATTTTGATTTCTTTGGAATATTTATTCCATTAGGTGTGCACTTTTAAACATATCCAAATACATTTTATAGAGATCTTTGTTTTATAAAATGCAATAGTGTGCAACTAGGGAGATCTGAGGTTTTGGTGTATTTTAAACAAGACATTGATTTTCAGTCGAAGAAATTTAGAAATCTATTGTAGTTTTGCCTTATGCACATGGTCTAAATTACCATATTTAATTTCCTGTTTGGTAAATTAATTTCTAGTATCTCTTCCCACAACCTCATAATTGGTTGTTGGCATTGAGTGTTATGTGTCTGGGCGGCAAATACTCAGATTGTGAAGAAACGTCCTCTTCTACTTCTCTCTTTCAATGGAATGATTAATATTTTGCCTTTGATGTATTGAAGTTTGTCTCATTTAATACATTTCTGTGTTCTACTACAGTCATTCAGTACTCATCGGTGAGACCTCTTAAACCTTTACTGCTACATAATGAGCTTATTAAGCATATGTAACTCATGCTTAGTGCGTTCGATATTGTGACCTTTGAAAATACACAAGCAATATTGCTCTACTGAGTAGAAAATTTCCATTTTGTCAATATTTTTTTCTTTTTTTTTTAGAGTAGGTCTTCTTTAAATCTTAAATGAAGTCAGTTACTATAATTTTAATTCTCATTTAGTTTGTTGGGTCAGTGCGGAGTAAGGGACTAGTTGCTCAGATTTTCACTCTTGGCCAATAGGTAGCTCATAAATAAAAGGGTATTTAGCAAAAAAAAAAAAAGTATAATTGTAACAAAGTAGCCCTGACACCTTATTTTATGGGAGCATTTTTCTTTAGAAATTAGTTTTAAAGATCAAAATAGATGGAATTGATTATACATACCCTTTGAAACCAAGAAATACAGCTTAATTTTAGCTTAATAAACTGTTAATGTGGAAGAGGATAAACTCAAAATAATTCCTCACCTGCTAAAAGTTACTGCAGACATGACTCTTCAGCTTGCGCTCAATCTGCTCTCTTTTTCCACATCATCTGCCGCAGCAGTGATGTTTGGTATGCGTGCCTTCCATCCTGTGCCATGTCCCTTGCTCTGGGCTGTGCCTGAGGTGGTGGGTCCCGGAGTAAAAGAGCTGTGGCAGAGCTCTGCGCTGCACCCAGACCGGGTTGGTGCCTCCTACTTGGCCATTGCTTGGCAGCAGCCTTTGTAGCCCCTTGCTCCGTTGTACAGCCAAGGACATTGAGTTGTTGACTTGGGGTCTTACACAGCTTTCATGTAACCTGGATGTTGTAACTCTGCAGTAGGGCCTGTTGTGACAGGACAAGGGGTAATGGTTTCAAAACAGAGGGAGGTAGATTTAGATTAGATATTAGGAAGAAATTTTTTACAATGAGGGTAACACTGGAACAGGTTGCACAGAGAGGTGGAGGATGCCCCATCCCTGGAAGCATTCACAGCCAGGTCGGATGAGGTTCTGAGCAACCTGATCTGGTTGGAGATGTCCCTGCTCACTTCAAGGAGGTTGGGCTAGATGACCTTTGAAGGTCCCTTCCAACCTTAATCATTCTATGATTCTATGACTCCTTCAACTGCTTCTGTTGGCCTGTATCATCTGATCCAACATGTGAAGACTTTTCCACCTTTGGTCCCACCTTGAAAGCTCTTGACAACGTATGGTGTATTCACTCCATGTTTCGTTTTTCTGTTTGTTTTGCTTTTTCCCCACAAACTTTCTCTGCATGCCTGCCAGCATGCATTTGGAAAGGAAGAGAGAAATTCTGGACTTTGTCTTCCTGACAGACGCACTTGTGTACTTTCTCTGAGGTACTAGGGAGTACTTGTTGCATGAAGTCTGGATCTTCTCAAACCAACAGTTGGATTGGAAGTCAGTCAACTTTTCAAAGTCAGTTTATGATCCTTAGCGTATACAACAATATACTGGCCTGTCAAATTGGGAAATCACAAGCTAGCCCTGGGCTTGTGAGCATTGTGTTGCTAGGCATGTTTGGTTTCTCATTCAAAAACCCTATCTGCTTGTACAAACAGTTATACCGCAAGTTTTCAGAGAAGGGTTTTGGAGAAGTGAGATTTGCAGCAGGAATTAATTTTCCTGATTCATTTCATTTTGTTCTATGGTAATGAAAATGTATTGTATCTACTTATGCTAATAGTAAGTTCTTTTATTAGCAGGTATTCATATAGGAGCATAATGAATGCGGTGTAGTGAATGGCTATTGAATATTGAGTTGTTTCCAGGGGATACGCATTAAGCTATTCAATTTTTCCCAATGAATTACACATATCTACACTCTGTGGTGCAGAACGATTAAGCTTTTACTACTCTGCTTGAAATACTTTAATTGCCACGTAGTTTTTCACTTTTCTAACGAAGCAGTTGGCTCAAAAATTTTGAGGAAAATAAGGAACTATATATTATATGTATGTACAAAAATATATATGTGAATATATATAATTTATTTTTTCCTTCTTGTCTTCTACTCAGTCCATATTATTTTAATCAGCTTCCTTCACTCTACAAGAGATCTTTGAATGCTTCCATGAACCTCTAATACATAAATTTACTTAAATTTTTAATTTCTTTTTAAACTAAATGACTCGGTGCTTTCAAATACATGAAATATGATATTGTTGACCATTGGAATGTGATGGATTTAAAAAGTTTGTGGTAGTGTTTTTTGTCCTTTATATAAAAGGAAATGGGCTTTATTTGAGAAGTTCCTCTCTAACATAACAGATGTACTTACTGGAGTAACTGAAAATGTGCAGTTGTGTTCTTGGTGTAGTACTGATCGTGATCAATTAGTTCATTTCCTAATGTGGTCCATGCCCTGTAAAATAAGCTTTTCTTTCTGAGCCACTTATATGAAGAATAAGTTTACTCTCAAATAAATATCTTTATTTGGGACTTTCTCAATTCAACAGTGTTCTAGCTTGCTTGTTCAGGATGTATCTAGGTTACATCATTTATTTCCAACCAGAAATGAATGCCACTTTGCAGACATGCCTTCTCATCCACAGCATATTTTTAATTGCATTGTTGCAAGTATCAAAAATTTAGGAAATATAATTTGTGTCTGTATTTGGACACGGAACAAGAAAGTCTAGGCTGTGAGCTATATCTATCTGCTTTCTCATGCAGCAGATGTGCATGAGAAAGAAGAGACAGAAGTTTCTACTTCCTTGCTAGCTTGCTTGAACAAGTGAGGAGGAGTTAGGAATGTTATTTTCTATTTTCATATGTTGGTATTCCATTGTTAGAGACTTTTGGTGTCTTTGTTAGGGACTTTCCCGTTTCCAGCTTGGTTGCCTATGTCAGATTTTCTGAAGTTCATCACGTCCAGTAAAGCCTGGTAGAAAGCTGCAGTGCCATATCATTGAGAGGGAAAATTTGGTGTTCTATTCTCAGTCAAGGTAAAATTAGGAGCCTCAGCACTTTATCAACTGGACATTATCATCATTCCTTAGCCAGCGTTAGTTTGGGCCATTACTTGAAATGGAAAAGGGCAGACCTGTTTTTGAAGTATGCATGCCTGCTAACATGGCGGGTCACATTTTTGTTATGAATGTAACCTGTTACAGAAATACTAGAAATTGTTTGGGCAGAATGACTGAAGGTGTACATGTTCCCTTTAGTGCCTGTCGACTTTGTTGATATCTGTGGTATAATATACAGAATGGACTGATGCAACTCAAAGCTATTTCTTTTTCTCTCTCAAAGGGCATATTGTGAGTGCTTCTCTTTATTCATGTTTTAATTTGTTTTGAATATTATCTAGTAAGTAGTGAGAGATTTTTGTTAAAGATGAGGTGAGTATTTTGTGACACTGACAAACTTGCAGCAGTTGTATTGGTCTTTAGGGTCTTTCGTCTCTTATAAAAGTTGACTTTCTTCTTGCAGTAGATGAACTACAAGAGTGGAAATTATTGCAATCATATCATAATCCTAGAGCTTTTGTGGGTGTTTAAATTTTACTGAATGAGAGTTCCTAAGCATTTTAAAAGTGAAGACTGAAATTTTGAGCTCAATGTAGTAGTCACTGCACAGTATTTTATACATTTTTAATGAGAGCTTAGTAATGCTTATGTTCTTCACGCCTCTCAGCCTTTTTCATTGAAGTAAAAATGTTCAAGAGTAAAAGTGCTATAATCAAGCTATAAGATTGTGTTCTCTTTTCAAGTGATTGACCCTGCAATTTTATCTTTAGACTTAGGAGAGTATCTTCGATTAATGTGAAGGATTTTGCCTTTTCTGGTTGTGGTTTTTCTCTGTGTTTTTTTTTTTTTTTTTTTT
>WHYT01017628.1:44412-59968 GCA_009806455.1 Tetrax tetrax
AGATTTTTTTGTTTTTTGTTTTTTTTTTTTTTTTTTTTTTTTTTTTTTTTTTTTTTGTGTTTTTTTTTTTTTTTTGTGTTTTTACAACACAGTTTTTACTGAGTGGTGTGAGTTTTGTGTATAATCAAATAGTTAGAATGGTGTATTTTTATACATATTTTTGTCAGTAGAGAAATTCTAAAACAATCATGTCAGAAGCTTAGTCAGAATAAATTAAAATGCTTATATAATGCTGATTTGCCTTGAAGCAGGATGCATCCTTCAGAGGTCTTCTGTCAGCAGCCTTTCCTCTGGGTCTGCTGGGAAGCAAGGGAAACAAGACTGAAGTTTTTCTCTTGGGGGAAGTAGATATAAGCCACCACCAGTTGTACCAAGACAGCTGCGATCTGATCTGCAGTGTCTCTGTCAATACTCTTGCGAGCAGATGCCCATAGAAGTCCTATTTAGTAGTCAATAATTTGGTGCTTAACCCTTTTGGAAAGGGGATCATCACTCTTGTGACGAATCAGAGTACAAGTTTGAGTGGCGTGGCCTGAGTGCTGGCCAAAAGAGCTTTTTGGTCTTGTGTATCTAAAAATCATCAGTTGAAGAAGGCCCATGCTAATGCATCCCTTAATTCCTTATTCACTGCAGTCCTGCAACTTGAGTCCAAGGACTTCAGTGACTGCAGCACTTGCGCTTTTATCTGGACTACTGTTCTCTGGCACGTTACCTTTTATTTCTGTTCTAAAATTTTGCCTAGTGTTGAGTAACTTATTAGTGGGTACATACCACAGTCACATCCAAGTGAGCTTACGGAGTTAGCCAACGTAAAGCAACATCAAGAGAGGGCACTAGAATAGCCAATGGTCATGCCCACAGTATGTTTTTTTGAGCATCCTTAGAAAAACAATCAAACTCAGTTTTGAGGAGTATTTTCTTCTGAAATCTCAATTTTGAAGAAGCATTTGGCTTGCTAAAATGCTGTAAAAAATGCAAAAACCTTTGTGCCTCTCAGATGTGTGTATTCTGATAGCGGAGAAGGCATCATTTTACGGAGTATTTCTCTGTCCCATATTAGAATCACATGCAACTGCAGAGCTGCTACAAAGGACAAAACCTTCACGTGAAGTAATTATCTGCTACTGCGTCTGCTGCCCTACGGCTTGGAGCTTCCACTGGACTTGATACCAAATGCTAAGCCATGACAGGGAAGCCAAAGGATCTTTACGTTTATTTAATGTAGTCCTCTCATCTCCTTGTCCTCCCAGCCTCCCCTCAAATCCTTTGCTTTTGCCAATTGCTTCGTTTTGTCCCCAGGCACCATTCTGTGCCAAAATAACAATAAAACTCATGAACTGCATGTGAAGAAAGTGTAGTTAAATACTTTTGAACTGGAAGGCAAACTACTGCAAATATTTAAGCTTTCATTGTTTATGGAGTGGAAATTTTGTAAAGAGGAGCAGTTTCAGAACTTTGGAGGTGATGCTTCTAGAAGTTTAATTTCAGTTTTTAGATTCCTATAGTAATTTTATGCAGGATTGTCTTACTACTCCTATTTGACCAGATCGTTTCTGTCTACTCCTTCAAATATTATTCTCCTTCTCTCCTTCTATTATTCTACGATAATTTTTTCTCTTTTTTCTTCCTCCCTATTCTTCCTGGTTATAGTATCTGGCTACTCTAGATTCTTTAAAAATTTCTTTAAAATTCATTATGTTAAAAAAAAATGACTCCTCTTTTTAACCCAGAAATTCTTGTGCTTATCTTCAGGCCACACTCGGTGGGACCATGTTTTTTTCTCTGCTAAACTCTTAGTAGGTCCTTGCTTTTACAGCCTGTGTGTCAGTAGTTTCTTAATGCTCCCATGGCAACATCTGGTTCCTAGATCCTTCTTTACTCTTCACTCTGACACGGCTTTTGGTCTAGTGGGGTTTCATTACAAAAACGAACAAGAATCAGCAGGGTTGCAATTTTTAGTTTAGAATTTCCTGGTTTAGAGATAATTATTTTAGGTTAACAGGATATTGGATTTGAATTAATCAGCTGGTTATATAGTGAGTTTCATAAGTCTCATTTAAAAAAATCTCATTCATTCATTGGAAAATCAGTCATGCTATAGATGTTCTGTATGCTTGTCAGTCTGAACTCCAAATTTAATTACAAATTTTCCATTAAACTGCTGGCAAATACTTAAGTAGTGATACTTTTTTTTTATGAGCCAATTCAGTTGCAGTGAGTCAACTGTTCTTCTGACGTGTGTGCGTGTCTTTCATGGATGTGGCCATCAGAAGGCTGAGGCTTCAAAGGCCACATATTAAGAAGATATATATTAAAATGTAATATATCCTTTTTTTTTTATTATATTCCTTTCCTCCATCACACTACCCAATACTGTGTAGGCCATTATCTTCACTGATTTCCTTGGTGGTGGTTGCTGCAAGCTTCTATGATGTATAATTTGAGGTTATATGGTTTGCTCTGCAGGTATGTGATACCGTCACTGTGCACACTCACTATGAGATGATATATTTGTCGGTGTGCTATCTGAACACTCTGCAAGAAGCTTGTTTAGCCAGAAAATGAATATGTGCAATCAGAATCTAATCTCACACAAGTCCAACAGGGAAACTTATGCTAGATTCCTGCATTTCCATTTATGTAGGGTGGAACTATCAAAAAGCTAATTGTTTCATCAAGATGTGCCTTATATTAGATTAATTGAGTTCCATTTTTGTCCACTGAGGGTATGTGGGCAACTTGGTATTTATAAACCCTTTATTAACATTTATAAGTACATTTTATACTGCATAACTCATTTTTCCTTTTCATGAGTTTTTATGATGTTGCTTGTCCTTGTCAATTTATTTACTGCAGTCTTAATTTAGTAAATCTCATACAAGATATTGAAAAACTTTACATAAATAACGTGATCACAAGCTTTCTTATTAAGTTTTATTATTGTTTGACACATTGTCTTTTTAAGTAACTAAATCTCTATTTCAAATGGTTTTGAGACTTAGTAGAGATCTAGGTTAAATAGATTCTTGGTTTAGTAAAGATATAAAGTGCATATATGAAAAAGTACTAGCAATTTACATTACATTTTCCATATTGATCAAGTCAACATGTTCTGTTGACCGTATTGATCAATTCTGATTAACCACCTTAGCCCTGAATATTCAATTACTTTTATGGCAAGAGTCACACATTACTCAACATTTTTCCTTTCATAGGAGGCCTTTTTGTCATCTGTCATTGTCATCCCCTTCATAAATTAAAAAATAAAAAAAAAAAAGAAAATTTTTACTTAATCAGGTTATTTGGTTCTGCTACTAAATTAATTTTGAAAATAAGTTTTGTATATTTTTTTCCCCCCATGTAAGACCTTACATAATGTTGTATTCCCCAGCACAGTTTATATTCTAAAATCAGTTCTATTTGGAGATGAAGTGCGTATGATAGTTCATTATTTATCAGGTATTTCGATTTGCTGTATCATGTTTATTCATGTAACGTGTACTTTATTTTTACAAGTCATTCCACGCAGGGAATGATAAACCAGCTGATCAATTCCCATGCTGGTCAGCCCATCTGCAGCTGGAGGGATGTGGAGTGGTTGTACTGGGAAGCAAGTGATGGGGACGTGGGAAAACAAAACATGACTAAGACTTTCATAGAACAGGTGCTCACAGAACAGTCTTGTGTTACTTATTCTGAAGACTTCAAAACAAAGTACTTTAAGACTCATCCTCCCAAGGTAAATTTAGGAATTCTAAAGTTGTCCCTGAGTCTCTTACCAGACTTGTATAAAAGATTAGCACCGTCTAGTTATAATGAAAATCTGACCTGCTTTCACCTTGCTTTCTAAATGTCTGAAGGGAAAAAAAAAAATCCTAGATGAGAGAGAGGAGCAGTCTTCTGGCTTCTTGAAAGCAGGAAAAAAACCTAACGAAAACCCTAAGTGTTTGGAGAATGCCATAGGCAATTTGAAGTTTTTTTTAGCTCAAAAGAGAGATTGCTGTTTTGTGAGGTCTGTTTTGAGGTGCTGAGGTACTGCGATGATGTTATACCAATACCTTTTGAAATAAAATTCCTGAGAAACATTGGTGTTTGTTCCATAGGCTTTTACTAGTATTTTTTTTCTTTTTTGGAATGGTTACTCAGCTGTGGGATACATTCTTTTTGGCCAAGGTTTATCACTAATCCAAAATCAGAATACTTTGCAGGCGTTGCATTGTTATTACTGATTTATGAAAACATGCTGATTTAAGATCTGCATTACTTAAAGCAATGGTTTCTTGTAGTCTGATTTTGGAGTGTGATATTTTTATTTTTAAAGTATGGATGAAAAACTGAGAAGTTAGGAAAAGGTCCTGTGAGCTTTTGAATTTTTCCTGCTTATTGTTCATTTTGAGACTTCCACAATAGAGAGGTGCAGAAATCACTTGGCCACGTTTCAGAAAATTTTCAGTGTGGCAGTGAAAGCAAAACCAGGCATCCCCACGTTCTTCTCAAGCAACCTTGTCTTCCTTTGTGCCTTCACTAATTGTACATCTACAATACAAGAGATGAGGACACTGGGTCGTCTTAACAAAAGGGCTGTAGGATACTGGCAAAATACACGTTTTGAGTAATTTTGGTCTGGAAATGGTAAACCCAGTGTTGATGAACTTATTCACAAACGCGAAGTGTGACATGTATATCCAGAGTGGGGAAACTGGAGCAAGTGGGAAGACAGAATTTCGTGGAAATTTATAAACCCTTGAAAACAGACTATCAGTATTAGATTGTCTCAAGTCTAACACTTACTCCCTAGTTGTTTATGAGCTGACACAAATTCAAATTTCTACTTCCTAGTTCTTACAAGTTTGTATTTTTAGAAATATTGTGATGAAGAAGCTATCTTTCTCATTTAAACATGATTTCTTACCATTCTGTTGCATGACTCTGGGATTTACTGTGAGCAATGTGCTGGTTTGTTCTTATTGTTCTTATTCACTTGATTTATGAAAACAATTGAAACTCTTGTTAAGTAGTTGTTTAATGCTAAGTATATACTTAAGTGCCTTCTTGACTACAGGTATTTCCTTGGCTTCCTGATAAGAACTGTAACTTTCAGACACTTGATTCATTTTAGCTCTTGTTTGGTTATGTACAAGTGCCAGGGTTTCGTTTGTTGTTGTGGTTTTTTTTTTTTTTTTTTTTTTTTTTTTTTTTATTTTTGGTACCTGTAAATAAACAGACATTTTTCTTAAGTGATATACCGTTAATTCTTTTTATAGTTGTGTGTCAAGATTTGAAAGATTGACATTAACTTTGTTATTAACATCTGACAGTAAATTTTATATAAAATAAAAATAATTTAAAAAATTAAGGCTGATAAAAGTTTCGTTGTGTAGGTTCTCTAGGCATCCCTAGAGTTATTTTAAATCATGTATGCTTTTAGAAATTGATTCCTACAGATAAATGTAAAGTCAAGTTATTCAGACTGAGTAAATTGAAGTGCTTCCTTTCGTGAAGGACTAGCATTATAGGTAGAAGTCTTTTTTTTTAATTATGTACTTTACCAAAATGGTTATCCAAGCTTTTAAATTCTGCTTTTCTAGATGTTAGAATAAAAATTATACAGTGTGTCCATAACTATGCAGAGACTGCATAAAAGGTATATTAAAACATGATGCTGCAGGTGAGGCGTTTGGTGTTTGTTGCCATACCCTGCCGCTGCACATATCAGTAATATTTTCCTTCACTCGTTCAGCTCCTCTAACCTGTCTTTGCTTTCGTCGCTGTCAAACGCAAGAGTAGACCTGGGCAGATACTTTACCGTTTGTTAACGAGTCAGTGGAGTTGCTAACAGATTTTTTTCAGGTGGGATTGAATATGTTTTTTAGTACTCACGTACCCAAGAAATAATTTTTAGGTGGCAAAAAGATCTAATTGCTTCTATTGAAATTTTCCTCAAACCTCCTAACATTATAACACGTTGACACGGGAAATATCGGTGCTGTGAGATAGCTGCTACGTCCAGGCAGCCCCTTTCAGATGCCAAGTCCCGTTAAAAACCAGCAAAAAGTCTCAAAGACAGATGCTTTGAGAAGCACCCGATGCTTGTGAGGGCTTTTCAGGCTGAGCTGTGATTTGCCGTATCTCCTGTCTTCATCAGTGTTCAACAGCAGATAGTTAGAGGAGAATGTAAGGCTCAGTAAAGGTGTACAGAGTGCTGTCTTTGAGCCACCAACTGTCAGGAGCCAAGGCTTTCTGAGCCTCAGACTTGGGGGCAGAGAGGAGGGAGAAGAACACAGAGTTCATTAAGATTTCGCAGGTATCATAGAATGGTGTGGATTGGAGGAGACCTTTAAAGGTCATCCAGTCCACCCCCCCTGCAAGGAGCAGCAACATCCCCAACCACATCAGGTTGCTCAGAGCCCCGGCCAACCTGTCCTTGAGCGTTTCCGGGGATGGGGCGTCCACCACCTCTCTGGGCAACCTAGGACAGTGTTCCACCACCCTCAGTGTAAAAAAAAAAAAAACAAAATTTCCTTATCTCCAGTCTGTATCTGCTTCCTATTTGCAAACCATTACCCCTCATCCTATCACAACAGGCTTTGCTCAAGAGTTTCTTCCCATCTTTCCTGTAGCCCCCTTGAGGTACTGGAAGGCTGCCATAAGGTCTGCCTGGAGCCTCCTCTTCTCCAGGCTGAACAGCCCCAACTCTCTCAGCCTGGCCTCATAGGAGAGGTGCTCCAGCTGATCATCTTCGTGGACTCTTTTGGACTTGCTCCAGTAGGTCCATGCCCTTCTTATGTTGGGGGCTCCAGAGCTGGACACACTACTGCAGGTGGGGTCTCATGAAGGTTTGTGTGCAGGGAGGAAGGTTTGCTCACTCTGGTCATTCTTCCTCATTTTTTTGTTCCAGTCCCACTGCATCTTTTTTTTTTTGAGGGAGTGATTTGAATCTCAGCTAGTAGTCAGCAATGCTTTTTGTTTGGTTTCTACAAGGGTGCAGGAATTGTGGGTTCTTCCAATTACCTGCTCTAACAGGAACTAGACTTGTCTGAGTAAGGAGAAGTTGGTGATGTATCTTTACTTCATTAAGACTTTTAATACTGCCTGAGATGGCGTTATCAGGGGGAAGCTATGGTTTAGGTGAAATTGCTGTGAAATGAGATTTACCACCAGGTTTCACTGACAATATAGATGACTCCACTGAATGGTGTTTTAATTTTTTTCAGTATTTTAGCTAATGGTCCAGATGATGGAATGGAGAGATGCCTGCTACCTTTGCAGAGAATATGAAGCTAGAGCGGAGGCTGTAAGCATGCTGGTAGACAGAATTAGGGGTCAATATAACTTTGGCAAATTGCAGATGATAATCTGAAAATATAGAATGTAATTCAGTACTGGCAATTAGAAAGCTCTGCACTTGGCCAGGGATAATTAACTGCGTAAATACGTATCAGTGATCTGCCACAGTAGAAGAGATAAGGAATGGTGGTGGATCATAGCTGAGCATGTCAAGAGTGTCGTGATTTACTAAACAAGCAAGCACTAAATTTGTCTGTAGAACAGAAATATATCTTCCTGAAAAATAATCATCCCACACTTTACTGCACTGGGAGGACTGTGCTGGTCAAGTAAGATGCAATATGATATCCAGTTTAAGCACGATGCTTCAGGAAAGATTTGAACAAGAAGTCTAGATAAGAGCGATAAGAAGGATCAGAAGTCTAGAAAACATGACCCTCTGTGAAAGATTCGACAAATTGGAGCTATTCTGAGGAAAGATGACTGAAGTGGAATGTAGCACTTATCAAACACATGAAGAGGGAATGGGACAATTTGTTCTCCGTGCCTGTAGTGGATAGGATGAGAAACAATGGACTTAAATTCCAGAAAGATATCAGAAAAAGCTTTTTCGTAGTAAGGCTAGTGGAGCATTGAAATAGATTTCTCAAGGAAGTCATGCAATGGATGATATTCAAGGTCTTTAGAAGGGGAATGGCTAACGTAATATTGTATTTTATGCATACTGTGTCATCTGTTTCTTTTCCATTTTATTCGTATGTGAAAAACCAGAACTACTGTTGAATTCTCCTTTGCTAAATTTGAAGACTGAAGTATTTCAGTTAATCTCTACCGCAGGCCCAAGAGGAAGTGGGTGGAGACCTTTGAACAGAGATACTCTGCATTTAAGATCTTGGGTCAAGGGACCTTAGCTGTCACATTTTAATTACTTTTATTCAGTTATATTATTTTGGGATTTGTGAAAGGTTATTACTACAATTTGAGCAATTTTCAAAAAAAAAAAAGGTTGTGAACAAACACAAGGCATAATATTAAGATTTTTGTCATAGAGAAAGCAGAAAAGGTCACAGTGCTTTTTTTGACCTTTCTCAAGACATTTTTCTTTAAGAAGAAAAAGATTGACAGATTCTACTATTCTAAGAAAGTTGTAAGAATATTATTAAGTATTGGGATTGAGATCAAGGACTGGGTCAAGAACAAACAACTACAAGGGCGTCACTCACTCAGATTCTTATAATCTAAAATAAGGAGCCATCAAATTTTAACTAAATATTGTGGAAGTCTTCATGGTCTTTTGCCTTTTTTCAGTGAAAATTCTCTGCTATCTTTTGAAAAAGCAATTCTTCTCTCTGTATAAAAACCAAAGAGGGAATGTGGTCCTGGAGAGAGTGTGTGTGTGTAGACGTGTGCAGGTTTTAATTTTAATTATTTTTAGAGACTGCATAGTTTCAGGTCTGCTCTGAGGCTTCTTATTCTGGTAATAAATTATTCCTTTCCACTTATTCTGAAAGAGCCTAATATTCTTGGTAAGAAAGTTCTGACTTCCCCCCTGCAGCCAGTGCTCAAGTTTGAGACTAATAACCAACCTGCGGCCTTCTTAAAAATCAGGGAATTTATCAGCCAGAGATAAACCAGCAGACATTCCTCCTGTGGTAACAGGATTTTAAACGGGGACTTTATCTTTGAGTGCAAGCTGTGGCCTTGAGTTATAGCGAAGGGGAGTTGTGATTCATTACAAAACGTTCAGGCGTTACCGTTGCAGGCCTAATGAGTAACGCCCGCGTATTTGGGCTTTGGTAGCTCCTACCCTGTGCCGCTGTGGATCAGAGCTCCGTTGTGCCATGGGCTGTACAAACTCACAGCAAAGTGACAGTTCGTCCTTTCAAGAGCTTTTTGCTTCCTTAGTCTATGCTAGTTTCCCATTTAGTTAATTCTTTGTACAAATTCAGCATAGAGGATTTTTCTAAAGCTGTTTAAGAGCGGAGTGTATGAAATAAAAAGGCAAGGCTGCCACTGAAGCTACAAATTTTTTCAAACATGTTGAAATAGAGGAGAGAAAACATCCTTCAGAGCATCTGTAGTTAAATAGGAAATATTTTGGCTTTGAAAAGTTAATAGATGTCAAATCTTTGCTTGTGCAAGCAAACATGAAAATGAATCCATTTTCCATTCATAATGATTATATTAAAGAGCTCATGAATACTTAACTACTTGAATTCATATTCTGGCCAAAAATATTTAGCAAATGTAAAGTGGGTTTCTAATTTGTGTAACTTGATATACTTTTTGTGACTTCAGTTTCATTTATGAAATAATAGTGAATATTTCAGCCTCTTAAACACCTGGCTTCCACCTGCATTTGCCTATGTAGAAAACAATCAGGTTACATAAATTTAGGCCTCAGGTTTGATTGTTGGTGATAGATACTGGAAATATTAAAGATCTATGTGTGAATTTTGTTTGTAAAGAATAAATCCCAAACCCCTGTAATTTAGAGGCATATCCTGCCTCATTTAGAGGCAAGATTTGTAACTTTTTTTCATGCTCTATCAATTTTTAAGTTATATATAATTTAATTCTGTCTTATCTACTTTGTTGTCAGTATTATTTAAAAAAATAAAAACTTTCTGTGAATTTTGAATTGCCAAATAAGACCTTGTGAGAGAATAAACATACCAGTATCTATTCCAGTACTGAACAGCTTCTAGCTCTTCTGAAAATCTGAATGTGTTTATAGAAGTGGTTTTTGTCCAATACTGGAGGAAACCTCTGGTTAACTTAGGTTGATTTTGTTACTGAAGAATGGAATCTTTCCTGCTGATTGTGTTTGAAATAATCAATTTTCACACTGTTTGTATTCACAGTCATGGGTGAAAATTTTTCAAATTGTTGAAAACAACAATAACAGAATACACAGAGGAATATTAGATAAGAGGATGACACTCAGGAAATGTAAATCTTCCTAATTATTCTTAAATGGCACACTGATCTATTTATCTTCCTAAAAAGAAATATTCCTGCTATTCAATATGTATAATCTTTCTTAATTTCATATAAATGCTTCCAAGACAGACACTTGTTCTCTTTAAACTCCTCTTTCTTAATTGCTGATGTTGTCAAGGTGTTTATTAAGATGTTCATCAGGCTTTACAGAATTTCTTGTTAGCTAACAAATAAATAACTGAAGCAAAATTTTCCTACTTTCCTCACAAATTAATAATTCTGTTAATATATTTATGAACACAATCACAGTGCAGATCTATGTGACTTGGGATGAGTGCAGTGAGATTGTTCTTTTTACAAGTTCCTCTTGAAGTCGTGGACTAACTCTCAACAATTAAGTATAAATTAATATTGTTTTTTGTTTCTGGAGATTATTTTCTTATTTTAAAAACAGTCTGACCAACCAGCTGAAAATAATTACTTAGCAAGCTTGAGCCAGTATTGAAATGCAGGTTGTTTTCACGGTAAAGCATGGAGATTTCAGGAATCTCATAATTTCTGGAGTTTGAGTGCTGATAGTTTTATTTGACTGAAATGTATGCACTGAGCAGTCCCTTTCCTTCTTCCTTGGGAGCGTGATTTGAGATAAGATGAAACTGAGAATGCAAATAAAATTATGTCAAATACAGTCTAATGACCTAGTTAAATCTAACCTGCATTTAGCTGTCAAAGGAATACAGGTAACTGGCACTATATAATGTAAAACTGATCCAGCTTTTCCAAACGGTATTCCACAAGATGAGTTCTGTATTTTTTTTCTTCCAGTTCAGATATTAAAAACAAACACCCCCCAACATTTGTTAGGCGTGTGCTTTTCATATCATACTCCCACTTCTAATTCTAAAATCTCTTTCCACCTTTCTGACAGTTTATCAACACAGTGAATCGCGTTTATCTGGCCTAAAATTTGATGGAAAAAGGCCTTCAGACTTAAAAGTAGGGATTTATAATACTAAATGTTTATCTTAATAAGTGGTACCGAATAAGTATGATTTGCAATCTTCAACCCTTAGTGCTGATACCCATGAAATGCCTTCTAGTTAATGCTGCATCATGAAAACTTCTGTGTACGATAAAGTTTTGCATGGATTTTTATTAGAGAACTTGAGGCCAAAAGTAGTAAGCCAAAGTAAAAAAAAAAAAAAAAAAAAAAAAAAAAAAAAAAAAAAAAAGAGCAGAAGCAGTTTTCAGTAGAATCCTGCTTAAACTATTAAATGTAGTGTTATAATGGATAAAAATAATCTGAATGTGTTGACCTGGACTGTATATAAGAAAGTTCATTAGCTCCCCCTACCCTTATTGTATTTTAAATGTCAAGTTGAACAAGGAAAATTGCTTTGAAGTCCAAGACTTGCATGTGGAATGGAAGAAGTGCAAGATCATAATTTTTGATAGCTAAATCCTAAGCAGTATCTGAACACTGGAGTAATACAATCAGTATTTGTGTAAGAGTTCTTACGGCACTCACTAACATTATATTATTATGTATTTTAAGTCGTTTGTGATCAGGCAAAACTGTAAGGCAGAATGTGCTTGATTTTAAATTCACAGTGGTTGACCATAGTGGCACCAGTTTAAGTCAATGGATTTGTGAATAAGACAATTTATTTCAGCCAAGAGAAAATCCAGTATCGTTCTGGTCTGGTGTAGCAGGATCAGCAGCTGTACGTCATAGACTGTTGTTCATGATGGGCCAGCACGGTTGCCTAAAAAGAAAAAAAAATAAATCCCTGTTGAGGCCTCAAAGCGCAAAGCAGCCATTCTTGTGGAAGAGGAGATTCAGCAATTAGCAACAGCTCTGGCAGCGGATCTTCCTAGTACAGATGTAGCCTCAAGTAATTGTTTATAACAATCCAAAATAAACAGGCTTGGTTTACAGTAGGCTTTTATCTCTTTTATTCCTTCTTTTTCAAGAACCTCTGGTAACACCTTCAAAACTTCATATGTTAGCAATAAATAAATATTTTGGGTTCAGTCACAGACTGAAGACATCATTCTGTCATCCCTGTGGATAATTCCCATAAATCAAAATTTATAGAATTTGCATTGATAGATAAATCATAGTGAAAGTGATGTTCAGTGTTGTAGAGGTATGTTGTATTGTGATTTAACAGCAAAATCACCTTTTGTTAGCTCTTTCCGGAATGTACCTAGGTTAATCTACATATTATGCTATATAAATGTTATTCCCTTTATATTTGTTTATAAGGGAATGTTTTCTGTAGCAACTTAGGACTGGGTGTCTCATGAAAATATTTTTTTTTTCCTTGATGATAGTGTACATATAGTTTACAGCAAATAGCAAAAATGAGAAGTTATCTAGAAACACTGCAGGAGATACATTCATATTTAAATGTAACTTCAATCAGTTAACATGGTTAATTAAAAAAAAAAATTATATTTCATTGTATCTAAGATAAAAGTACACAAACAATACCCAACACGAGTACAAATATGCTCCTTGAAACAGCAGTTGGAGCAGTACTTAGCCAAATGTGCAATCTTTCAAGTGGCAGGGTGGAAGAATTTTTGTTTAGCGTGACTAAATGGTTGTTCTTTTGTTCTACTTTCATTGTGGTGCTTAACAAACATCTCCACTCATAGATACTGTTCTTAATAGTTCTGTTTCCAGTCTCTAGAGTCTCCTAGGTTATACGACAGATAACATTTTTACAAGCTGTTATGCATTCCCTGTGTTAACTACCAGAAACTTTCCATATTGTACATTCCGATGTATTTGCTTACAAATTTTTAATATTTTGCAAGTTAATCCTTTCTTTTTCTAGTTGGAGACTTACAAATTTCAACTGACTCCTATGCATTGCTCTGAAGATAAAGAAACGAAACTGCATCCTCCAAGACTTTTGGGTGGTTTTTCAGATGTCTCGTAGTGTTTGTGAAGAGCTACTGTTCTGTACCATCTATGGTAGAGAATTTTGGCATTTTGCAAATGCTTTTCGTAATTAAAGAAAATATAGTTGAGGTGCTTGTTAGGAAACTGGGGGAAAAAAAAAAAATCTACTTTTCTTTTAATCTTTTAGCACTAATAGCCCACTGAGATAATTGGTGTAAAATGCAATACGGAATTATGTATTATTAAGGATGACATACTTGTTAAATGGCTTATTGTTAAAAATACAGCCTGAAGTCCATATACTTTAATGGTCATTAATACATTTGTTCCTTAAGGAAAGCTTGTTTAGTGTGCCTGTGTTGCTTGTGCCGGAATGAGTTGGAAAGCAACTGAATGTGACTTTGTGTTTCAGACATAACACGTTCCTTTTGGCACCTGCTGTTCTGTTCTGCCAGTTGCCACTTACTGCTGGGAATGTATGGATCAGATTCTTTTCTTTTACATCTCTAAGACTTTTATTGGCTGTCACTGCCAGTTGGGGTTATTTTCCGTCAAATTTGTAATTTTGTTCTTTCCTTCTCCATACGGCGAAGTTTAATCCAAAGTTATTGTTTCTGCATTACTATTGAGAAAATTGATGCCGATATTGGTAATGGTAAGAGACAGTGGGTTAGGAAGGACTATTTCATTTGCAGCAGGAGGGGAAAATAATCTGATCTCTTTAACATCAGGGGAAAAAACAGAAACCTAAATTCAGTTATCAGGTAGGCAGACAAATGACTAGTCCTGTGGTGATTAGAAAGGTTTAGGTACCATATGCAGTAGGATAATTAGATGCATTACTCATGGTTTTGTTGAAAGAAACAATGAAAAAATTGTTGCTATCTACTCAACTAGCTCTATCTGTGGAATGTGTGGGACAGAAGTAGCTGTTAGATCTGTGTGGGATGATGTTGGTGCTCTCTATTCTTCTGACTAAAAAAAAAAAAATAAATCAAGATTAGCAGAAGGAATACAGAGATGGTTTCTGTTCCTGGTAAGTCCTGGGAGAAAGCCAGTACTTTCCTAGTTTGACCAAAGGTAATTTCTGGAAAGGTTCTCTTTCAGAAAGGTTCTCTTTCTCTTTGTCTAGAATTCTCTCTATAAATAGGCTATTTGAAATAGGCTGTACTACCATGGCAGGTCCACAGTGATGAAATTCTAAAATAAAATTAAATATCTTTGTGTGCCAGCATAGCACAGTACCCTTATAATTTATGGAATTTTCTTTACTGAAGAGTAATATCTTCCCTCGCCTACTCCCGACCCTGCCCCAGCCCAAATGGATGAGGTGGTGGTTCTGTAGTGGCAGATAAACCATGTATATGACCATCCATAGACATCATTGGATCTCATTCTAGTTGAATAGTAGTAAGTTGAAAGCTCAGTGAGTTGATATTAAAAAAAACAAAACAAAACAAACAAACCAACAAAAAGAAACAAAACAAAACAAAAACAACCAAAAAAAAAACTAAAAAGAAACAAAGCAACCTTTCAACAAACTCATTCAAGTCTCTCACACAATTTTTTTTGGGTAATAATGCAATTGTATTCTTCTATTTTTTTAAACATAGCTTTCTTTCCTGTATTGCTGTGCAAAAGGTACACAATAGAGAGAAACTAAGTGCTTTATCAAGGGAATGGTTCTTGACCCTAGTCAAAATACAGGCTTTGCCTTCTCAGCCTCTGTGCAGTGTATAGGGATAGGTGGACTACAATGCAGGTCAAAAACTGGTCAGACTTCTGGACTTCAAGAGTAGTGGTCAGACATTGATGGCCAGCAATTACCAGGGACATTCTGCAGGGCTTGGTATCAAGCTGATATTGTTTAATGTCTTGTCATTGATCTGGGAAATGGGGTGAAATGCACCCTCAATAAATTTCTAGCGAACACTAATTTAGGAAGAAGGTTGATATGCTCAAAAGCTAGGGCTGCCATGAGGAGTATCTCAACAGGTTGATGAAATGGACTGAGAGAAGCCTAGTGAAGCTCAACAGAAGCCAATGCAAGGTCCTGCGGTGGGATGGAGTAATGTAATGTCATGGCAGGCTGGAGATGGGCTGTCGGGGCATGTGGGAGTCCTGCTAGACAACAAATTGAACATAAGACAGAAAGCAACATTGTGGGAAAGAAGGCCGTGCTCATACTGAGCTGTTTTGGTGACCTTAACATAAGCGCAGACAGAGGGTCAAGGTTTGTCCCCCTCCAATCAGTAGGTGTAAGAGCACATCTGTAGTACAGAGGCCTATTTGGGGCTCATGAGACATTGCTACACTGGAACGAGGCCTTCTCTTATATCAAAGTTGGCCCTGCTTTGATGAGGGGCTGGGCTAGAGACTTCCAGAGGTTCCTTCCCACCAAAATTAACTTAC
>WHYT01017629.1:1485-15293 GCA_009806455.1 Tetrax tetrax
TTTATTTTTTTTTTTTTTTTTTTTTTTGTGGAGGCTGGTTGGGGTTTTGGGATTTAGATATATATGTACATGTGTGTGTATATATATCTCAATATACATAAACCCTTTCAGAGAAAATGTGCCCCCAAATGATCCTCAGTGGATGCAAGAAATGTACGAGTGGAACTGCTTTGGAAGTTAGAAACAGATTTGAGGTTTTAAGTTCTATCCATAGATGAAACTTATTTTAACCTTTACAAAACTTGTGCAAGATATTTGCATTATTTATGTATTTCTTTTGTCCCCTACAATTTTTCTGTGTTGTTGTATTCCCAGCTGCAGCAGTACTGCAATGTGAGAACAAGATATAAAAATAGCTTTTCTTTTTGTCTAAGTCAACATGCTAAATTTCATTGTCCAACCTTTTTAGAAATTCAAAAAGAAAATAAATGGTCAAGAGAAATTACGTACATAATTTTTAACAGGAGAAGATATGTTTTTTAAAGTTATAATTAAACAGGAAGGGATAATGTTTTTAATCATTAGCTAAAGATATTGGACCACATACTAGACTGAACATGATATTCTTCATGTTGTAATATCTAGTGAAGATCTGTATGTGGGCAATAATAACAAGATTTTTTTAAAATCCTTTCTTCAATGCTGTTTCTGTAAACAACTTTTTTTTTTTTAACTCATCTTATCTAATTCAAATGCTGACATTAGAGGTAACAAGAAAAGAGGATTAGTTCAGGTTTTCACAGAATTTTGATCTGAAAATTTTACTGAAGCAATAGTCACAATTTGAGTTCCTTCCTTTTTTTTTTCTTTCTTTTTTTTTATTCTTCTTTTTAGAGGAGTTGGAGCATTGTTCTGTCTTTAGCTTCCTACTTGTTTCTGATACGCTAGCAGTCATGGTATCATATCCCTTTTGGAAAAAGTATATTTATTTTACCAAAGCTGATCCATCAGCATAAGCCTGCAACATGATGTTAATATTTCCAGCTGTCCAAACTGAAGTGTTACTATAATCTCACAGCATCAGCTTTTCCCCCTCTAAACCGCTATTTCTCTTGGAAGTCTAGATAGCATTTAAAGCTAAACATATATATTAGTAACCAGAATGATCTGGGAAATTAATTAAAAACTGATAAATGACAAATCTGTTCAATCTGGGAATAGGTCAAAACAAGCCTAAGAATCAGAAATGTTGTGGCTGGCACATCAAGAAGTGCCAGAGGAAACAATTTTCAATACTCAATAGGGAATCTTGGTTTTTCAAAGTCTAGGAATAATGCTGGATTTTTTTAACGCTACTCTCCCCACCACCACCACTCCATCTCATGTATTTAGCTACTTACTACTTACCCTTTCAGAAATACAGGAAACAAAATAACACATAATATTAATTGAACCAAAAACTTTCTCTGTGCAGTTGTCATGTGGAAGCTGTCAAACAATCTTTAACGATTTAGGGGAAACATCTTTGCTGATCTTTAAGTATTTTGTCTCATGCAACTGACCAGTCCTTGGTTGTCCTTTTGGCTGTTCCCTCCCCCTCTATTTTGACAGTGTATGTGCTACAGGTGTTAGTGAGGCTTCTTTTTAGGATACCTTAAAGTAAGACTCATTTTTGTGGAAGAATAAAAGCTTGTAATGGTTTAACAACACTCTCAAAGTACTTTTTGTAACAAGACTTTTTTTTCCCCCTTACATGATTTTTGTCACATTGAAGTTGAATTAGTTTAAACCAGTTGCATTATATTTTTTAAATAAGGTAGGAAGTAGTTCAGTGCTTTGTTTATTTGCATGCATTTGTTGACGAAACTGAAGATGTTCGGTTTATTCATATTTAAATTTACATATTTAAATGGCAACACCACCTAATTTTTTTCATATTATAGCATATGTGGTCATCTTAATACTTGAGCTATTTATCCTTCAACACTACACTTCAGATAATACTGAGGTAACTGATACTTCATACTGATTTTTATTTCCAAACAAGAAAGTGAAGCTTAGTCATAACTTTATTATATTGCTGGGGTTTTTCTTTTGTTCCTACTTTTTCAATTTTCCAAGTTTTAAAGGAGAAATACCCCTGAGTATAGTAGTGCCCAAAAATACAGAAGAGAGTGCAGTATATTAAAAGACCAGAGAAGATATTCTCTGTAAAATAATGTTAACTACAAGATTGCCTGGAATGAACCTTTTGGAGTGGCCATTCAATAGCAGGGGAACTGAGAGGCTACAGGGAGCCACAAGACCTGATCAAATCCTTTAAAGAGGGTAGGCTTTCAAACTCTAGCCTGCTTGTTCACCCTCTAGTTTTATCTGCATGTATGCTGAATGATGGAAGCTGCTTTTTAAATTTGTTCTCTCCTAATATATATATATATATATATATCTCAGCTTTGTAGCTGTTGACATTTACATGCTTTAAAAGCAGGTAAGCTTTTACGTAAGAAAAATTTTGATCAGCAAAATCTTGATGAATATATACTAGTTCCGTACAGCCTTGTGTTACAGAATAAAAGTAGAGAAATTGGTTTGCATAATACAAATACTGAGGCACTGAACAGTAAGGAATGTGTTGTGAATGCTTTCAGCTAAGCTTTTCAAAATTTCCCCAGTAGAGAAATAATCAAAGAATTAAAGGTTTGTACATGAGTAGGATTTATATCATTGGCCTTTCTCTGTGTCAGAAGGAGTCAGTTCAAGCTTTAGGTACTTCCAAATTTGAAGTATTTGTTTTGAAAATTCAACAGGCAATTTTGCTAGCTTACATTTTAAACATGCCCATGTGTGCCAAAACTCTCTTGAACTTTGGGAGCTCTAATTATGATGCTTTGGGGAACTCGTGTAACTTATGAATTTAGAGATTTCTGAAATTCTTGGCTCGTCAATCTGATAAGCGTTATATTGTGTCATGTCTTGCTTACAGGACAAAATGAAAGACTATATTATCTTGGAACATACTTCACTTTGTTATAAAACATGCTTAACAAACTGAATAGATAGAATAGTAGTAATCTTCCAAGATTTCCTGTATGGAGTGGCATTTATAAAGCTGAAATTTGTCAGGAGAAAAGAATTGCAAAGAGGAGTTTGTATCTTCTGTCAAAAAACATTGACATGTGTCATCTAAGGTAGTAAATCTTTGATGTCCAAATCCAAACCTACTTTTTAAAAAAATCATTTTCAAGAATAGAAAAAAAAATTGAAGACTGCTTTGAAAAGGAGAGCCTTAGACACAGAAAGCACTAAGCGTACAAATGGTACTTAAATTGTTTTACGTACGTAAGAAATGAGGCTGCACTTGAATAAGAATGTTTTTACAGTGATCACTAAACTCTGTTCCTAGATGTAAATATATATTTGCCAGTGTCCCTCGGTGTAAGCCTTTTACACTTCCCAATTTACCTTTTGCATGTGAAGAATTAAGTAGAAAGGACAAGAATTGTCAGAAAGAGGAGGAGGTTACATGGAAGATTAAAATGAGTGATGAAATTTAAGAAGGAGAATTGGTGCTATTAAAGCAGATAAGAAAGAGAAGTCTGCAATGCATGAATGCATTGGCATTGCATGCAGAGTGGAAGTGTGGGGGGAAACAACCCCATGAACATGAAGGTCAGAGAAGGAGGCAGAGGAATCTCAATTCCCCTCAGTCCTGTTGAGGACAGAGAGCTGGTCTAGTGTTGGGTAAGTGGCCAAAGTCAACACACCACACAAGGAATTGAATGGATGCTCAGTCCTTCAGCCTGAATCCTCCATGCAGCCTTCATTCTGCCAAGGAGGTGCAGGGTAGGTATCCTCAGCTGGACGAAGCATGGGGTAGTGCTTGGATTCACATATACAACAGGAGCAGTAACAATGAAGCTAGAAAATAGCCTGATTGTTTTGTAAAGAAAAATATTTTAGTAGCATTTTGCAACATTATACTCAGTTTTAATACCGTTTCCTTGCTAAGTAGTGGGAAAAAATTAATAGACTAGAGGTAAAATTTACATCCTTATATGGTAGTTGATGAGGCATAGTTAGGACCAGTGCAAATAGCCCAAAGGCCCACAATGTCTACTACAGCATACCATTTAATCTAAGTATAAAATCCAGATGCACTGGGAGACTTACATAATATTATTTCATGCATAATTTCCTATTTCCTGCTGTTTTATTTTCCCACTTTCCTGAGACTAGCTATTACATTTATTATGAATTATTGGTTTAATATCTACTGTGTACTTAATAGAAAAGAAAAGTCTGTTACTCTCATATTTCTATCTTTGCTATAGATGTGATAGGATTTTATGAATTTTTTTTTTCATCATGATATTGCAGTATTTACAGTTGTTTCTCTTTTTGTTCTTTCAAATTTTGTTTATAAACAAGTATTTTTCTCAGCTTCAGAATGCTATACTTATTCCACTAAAGTTTTCTCTATGTTTTTGTGGAAGAAATCATTTCTTTTCTGGTTTTAGGCAGAAGGTTGTATCGTGGCATTACTTCAGAAATAAAGACAGCATAGAAGAGTTAAATGCATCTAATTTGATGTTATGTTGTAAACTGTTATCAAAAAACCTATTTAGAATAGTTTAACCAATAATTCCTCCCCAAAGTGTTGAAATACTACATGCATTTGTAAAAGGCTAGGAAAATGCCATCCTTGTTACTTTCGGTGATTCCTAGTTTCACTATTGTCCTGTTGGTACAATTCTCACTTTTTAAGGCAAGCAATCAATAGAATTATTAATAATACGTTAAAAAAAAAAATCTGTTTTGACAACTTTGTAAAAGTGTGTCTGTATACATCATGAACGTAATGTAATTGAAAATAGACTGTCATCTTCAAAAAGACTTTTGAAGGTGTTCAGCTTTCCCTCCTACTTCAACCCTTCCTGTTACACTGTCTCATTCCTCTTTTTCTTTTGAGTTGGACTTCATCATATCGCCCCCAGACGACTCTTTCTCTGTATTCAAAGCCTCGTGCACTCTGCCTGTGACTTTCCTACTTCTATCATCATGAATTCTGTCACAATATCAAAGTCCCATTAACAAAGCTGTCTGTTTCATTGATATCTTTCATTGATACTCAGCCATAGGGAAAATCCCCAAGACAGCTGTAACAAATGGAGCTGCATTCTTTATCAGTTCCACTGCTGTTGTTTTCCTTGTGTCTTAATATTTGATCTCCTACTGTGAGGTCTTTGGAGGAGGGGCCCTCTTACTTGTTTGAAATGCACAGTAGCCTGTAGCTCTGGCACTGATGTAAATGAATGGTGAAATATTTGTACTCTTTAGAAGGCTGCTTTAAAGCATTGGGATCCTTTGAAACTGGGAATATGGGAGGGATTCTTATGTTCAAGTGTTTCAGCTGTGTAGAATTGTAAGTAGGGAAAACTTAGGAAGCTTGCTTGGCGTAAGCAAATTACATTGTTGACAACACAGAAATGAAGTGTGAAAGGTTATACTGACCTTGTTTAGAAATTAAATTACAGATGGGACATTTCTGTTAATGTAGAGTCATAAGCTACAATTACTTTTTGTTAATAATGAATAGTAAGGTTAAGACAGATTGGTAACAATAAATGTTACAAGAAGTAATGGAGTTTTCTGATGCAATTCCAACTATGTTATTTGAGACTAATAGCAATCATACCTAGCTATAGTAATGGATATGGTTAAGTGGTGCTTTACAATCAATATGTATAATTGATAAAATAAGTAATAAAAAACTTTCCATAGTTACATTTCTGAATATCATTTAATCCTCCTCTGCCATGCAGTATTCAAGTGTACTTTTGATTTGGACAAGAAATGAATGTTAGCTTTATCTCTGGATTTCTGATCAAGTAAACTTGCAATCTTTTCTTTCTGAGTGTTAATATGAACAGTAAAAACAAATAGAAATAAGAATGCTATCATCCCCTGACTAATATTATTCTACTCTGGCAACAGGAAGAGGGAAGAGAAAATGAAAAAAGTTGCCTGTGGTTTGGTTAATATATTAATAAGGAAAATCACGCTCTTCAGTCTCTGACCCTTTCAGTGGTGCGGGTGGAATTTCTGCATCTGTTGTTGTGAATTTTCTTTTACTGATGTTCATTTCTTACAGGTAAAGCAAGGACTTTTCAGATATGCTGCTGTCTTATTACAGTTAAAGGGATTTCCTGGGACATGGAAGTGCTATTTATTTGTCTCTCAGTGAATCTAAGAGCATAAATGATATTGTAAGGAAATATCTCATTTTCAGTGACAGCAAATATAAATATTGTGTCCATTCTTCTATTGTAGGGGTTTTTTTGTTTGGTGGTTGTTTTTTTGTTTGTTTGTTTTGTGTGTTTGTTTTGTTTTGCGGTGTTTTTTTTTGTTTCTTTTGGGGGGGTTTTTTTGGGGTTTTTTTTGGGTTTTTTTTGTTTGTTTTTTTTTTTTCAAGGAACAAATTTTTTTTAAGTTTTCACCGTATTAGTAAGTAGGCATGTTACTCCCTGATTAAATTTAAAATTTTGCGTAGGAGAGGATGTTCCCATGACTGTTAGTCCCTTCCATACTAAAGTAATAATTTCTGTATTGAACTGTCTAGCAGGGACTTTATTTTATTTTAATCCTTTCATTATGGCTTTCATACAGTAAATAATTGTTAAATTATATCAAAGCTCATTCAAAGAAATGAAAAAAATGCCACCTGTTCATAAAAGTAAAAATAGATTTACTGGATAATAAAACTAATGTGAATGGGTTTTTAATTCATTTTGTGGCTGTTTTCCGTAGAATTTTCCTTAAGACCGACATGATTACTCATTAAAAAATATTATTAATAAATTTCTCTCTATTGAAGACAAATGCTTTTAAATCTTCTTAATGAGAAAATGTGACTAGAACTTGCACATTTGTAGAAAACCAAGTGGTCAACTTGATTTGAACTGAAAGACACTCAGCCCACTCTCCTGTTTGTGGAAATGGCTGGCAGCAGGGATGAGAGGAAAATATGTAAGACAAAAATAAATAAGTAAATGGATACACACTGATATTTCATCTTTCAGTACTCTGCACTTGGGAATTTTTTAAGTTATATATTGTACCTTCCTTTGCATTATAGCCCATGATAGATCACTTACTGAATAAGTTAATTTTTAAAATAAATAAATAAATAAATTTAATTCTGAATTGTGTGTAATTGCAATACCTGATAATCTCATTTTGTATATTCTAGTTTGTATTGTTATAAAGAACAATGAGAAATTATTCATTCATGTTTTCCGTTCATTGTTTCAGTCCCCTAAGGAATGCATTGATGAGGTCAGTGGAATCAATCAAAACCAACAGATAACAAAATTAAAATGTCTCAAAATTTATGATGCTGAGTTCTTTCTACTCCTTTCAAATTCTGCCCTAGCTACCCCTATCAATGAGCTTCGTGTTTCTCACTGTACTTAAGTGCTATATTAAGTATTTAAGTCCCATTTTGTAGAAGATGAGGATCATACACAAGAATGGCAAAGAATGAAAGTAGTGTCATATAATTTGCTTTGTTTTTACTAGAGGCTAGAAATGTACTTACAGGTTAATTTGTTTATTTTATAAAAGTAATTTTTAACTCCTTAACTTATTTGAGTATTCTTTTACTTTCTATTGTTATTCTATTGCTATCGTGTGTTGTATGTGTATCTAATATATCTACAGTGTGGGTTTTAATTCAGATTTTGTATTTTGCTATAACTGGATGTACTAAGGAAGGGCTTTCAGCAAGATCTAAACTTTATTCTGTTTAGTTCCTCTCTTTTCACAATCATCCAAGTATTCTTTTTGTTTCCACACCCTTTTGTCACTTTGGTAATAAAATCAGTACTAGAACTATTCATATGAGCAAAGCTGTACAAGCTGACATGTTTGCTGGACTCATAACTGTCTAAAAATCAACTTTCATCTGAAATAGTTTGAGTAAATAAAAAAATCTTTATTTTCTCCAACAATAAGTGGGGTTTTCCTCTTTCTAGTAAAAGCTAGTCTTGCAGCAGAACAAAGCTGATATATATAATGCAAGTATTTTGAAAATCAGATGAATGGATGCTAGTTTACAATGGTTTCTGGATTTGAAATTGTAACAAGCTTTAAAGCTCTTTAAATTACTTTTCAATCCCTTCAAGAATTGCTTTTCACTTCTGTAGCATCTTCCATAACAGAATCATAAATTCTTTTTCAATGGCTTGAATGTTACTCAACCATAGTCCTTAGCTTTGCAAAGAAATGAGGATTTGGTGTCCACTTCTTTTTGTGTACCTTATATAAATAAGATCGTACCTCAGAGGTCAGGAGAAAAAAAAAAAAAAAAAAAAAAAAAAAAAAAAAAAAACCCTTATTGGGAGGCTAGGGTGACAGTCAGGATAGTGCCAGAAGTATCGGTATGGTTACATGTTCATCTCTGACATGCCCTGACGTTCTTGAGATATAAGTCTGACTTTTTTTTTTTGAGTGCCCTGTAAAAATTCTGAGCTGTGAAATGAAGTACTTATAGAGAACATAAACTCTTTCAATAAATTGTCTATATTCTAATTTCTATTGGTTTCATATATAAAATGATGTCATAAATTTACTTTCACAGTATTTAAAATCCCACCTTCCTTAGAGAAATCAGTGAACATAATCATAGATCTTACAGTTTACAGAGCTTATAGTATCAGGAAGCAGAGTGTGTAGACTTTGTAAGCTTTCTATTTTTAATTTAATCAACGCATAAAAGATGGATGAGCAGGAGCTTCTCAGAATCTGAAATCCATACAGGGATATCTTGATATTTGCTGACAAACTACTAAAGTACTTTCAACATACCTAGTGTTTCCTCTCTACACTTATCTGTCTAAATCTGTGAAAGTACTTGGATGTCTGAACTAAGTTTTAGATGTCTTAATTTTATTTATGTCCAGAACTTGGATATTCAAAATTTTGCCAACTACTGAAAACCAGCAAGCATTCTTACATCCATAGTAATGTTTATAGTTAAAGTTTTCTTTCTCTGCAGCTTTAGAAGCATCTTAGTCCTGGTGCTGTCAGGCATCTCGGCTCCAATTTCATGCACAAACTCTAGATTGTGGAGGAAATAGATTTTTCCACTTACCGTCCAGCCTCCTATGACTTTAACTAGAAAGGAAGAAACTAATTCTCTTGCAGGAAGACAGACTATAAGCTTTTCCCTGCAAGACAGCCTCCCAGTCAGAATCACTGTTACACCCCTTGATCCACATAATCTTCACTGTTCCCAAACATATTACAAGTTACAGATTATATTAGGAAGCTTTTCAGCTAACAGAAAGTTTCCTAACAGGCTGCACAGACTGGCACTGGACACGCCAGCAGGTTCCCCTACAGCAGCTGCTCATGCTGACATAGGGGCTGCACAGGCCCTAAGTACAAGGCCCAGTTGAGCAGACATGGCCACAAGGTCGCTAACTCCTCAATACAATGTCTTCTGTCAGGGTCCCAATACAGAGAGCATGCAATGGCAAACTAATCTCAAAAATCTTTTTTTTTTTTTTTTTTTTTTTTCTTCAATCATTAAGATGGTAAATGAAATAAATAGCTTGTTAATGCTGGATTGTGGGAGCTTCTTGAGACCTAGTGTGCTGAAAAGAACAGATTAATGCTCTTACTGCTGTCTTTGTATGTAGCTCACAAATGACACTTGAATCTGATTTGCTGCAAAGCAGTGCAGATTCACATAAAATAAGCTCTACAGATAAGAAACAAGCACTAAAAATAAAAAACACATTTCTAAAAGAGCTTTGTATAGCCTGTAGAAAGGCAAAAGAATTTGCATCATCCCATACATTCCAGCTTTTAAAAAAAGATAACTCCATGCTCAACCCATCAGTCAAAATCATTGAAAAGGCAAGAACCATTTATCTGGGAAATGTATTTGACAATAAAATCCTAGAGTTGTAATTACAACTGGCAGATTCAAGTCTGCTATTGGTGGCAGCAGTCTTACTAAGGGAAAAAGATACGTAATTTTTGTAATGTTCTATTGTGCATCAGACTGTGTTAATCTTGGACATGGTATGGTTCACTGGAGATGGAAGGGAACTACATAAAAAATGCTGTTGTAATTTGGTAAAATAATAAAGTTCATTATTTGTTTTAAGGGGAATAAAAAGAACGTGGAAACAGAAGGAACAGGGGAAGTGTATTATCGATTTGCACCTCTTCAAGCAGACACTGGAAATCTTTTAAGGGTTGTGTGCTGGCTTGTATTTTCTTTTGCCAAAGTGCAAGTTAAGTATGGTCCTTGCATTTCCCTGGGGGCTGGAAGTGTAACCTCTCAAAAAGGCAAGATATTACTGGTGAGGGTTTTTATTCCTTCTGTAGATTCTTTGTCTTCTTTGCTCCTGCATCTCTCTAAGCCTAAACACAGCAGGACACTGACCTCCTCCACATAATGTCCTTTAGATGCTGCATGTCTATCTTTACCCTGCTCTGAATGTGTCCTGTACTCAAAATTGTTAATTCTGATTCAGAACTTTTTAACCAAGATTGCGCTCAAGTGAAACTCTCATAATATAGAATAAAACTGTGTCCCTGGAAGAGTTTATTCTATTTTTTTTTTTAAACAGGGAATGAAATCCTTTGCTAAAGAATATGTAAATATATCAAGAAAGCCCTGAAGAGGGCCTAGTATCTTCAGTTCTGGTCCAGCCCAGTGCTTTACCAGCTGCAAATGAGGTTCTCCAACTCTATGTACAAGCTGAAATAAGTGTCTAGCTCCAGAGTCAATGTAAACATTCCTTGAGTTTCTGGTCTTGTGTATAGAATCATAGAATGATTTGGGTTGAAAGGGACCTTAAAAGGTCATCTAGTCCAACCCCCCTGCAAGGAGCAGGGACATCTCCAACTAGATCACATTGCTCAGAGCCCCATCCAACCTAGCCTTGAATGTTTCCAGGGATGGGGCATCTACCACCTTTCTCGGCAACCTGTTCCAGTGTTCTACCACCCTCATTGTAAAAAATATCTTCCTTGTATCTAGTCTAAATCTACCTCCTTCTATTTTGAAACCATTACCCCTCATTTCACAAAAGGCCCTGCTAAAGAGTTTCTCCCTGTCTTTCCTTTAGGACCCCTTGAGGTACTGAAAGGCTGCTATAAGGTCTCCCTGGAGCCTTCTCTTCTCCCGGCTGAACAACTCCAACTCTCTCAGCCTTTCTTCATAGCAGAGGTCCTCCAGCCCTCTGATCATCTTTGTGGCCCTCCTCTGGACTAGCTCAAACAGGTCCATGTCCCTCTGTTGTGGGCTCCAGAGCTGGACGCAGTACTCCAGGTGGGGTCTCACCGGAGCAGAGTAGAGGGGAAGAATCACCTCCCTTGACTTGCTGGCTATGCTTCGTTTGATGCAGCCCAGGATGTGGTTGGCTTTCTGGACTGCAAGTGCACGCTGCCAGCTCATGCTTATCTTCTCATCAACATGTACTCCCACGTTCTTCTCCTCAGGGCTGTACTCAACCCATTCTCCACCAGTCCTTCATTTGTGCTTGGGATTGCCCCCAACCCATATGCACGGCCTTGCACTTGGCCTTGATGAACTTCATGAGGTTTGCATGGGCCTACCCATCCAACCTGTCCAGGTCCTGTTGTATGACATCCCTTCCCTTCAGTGTGTCAGCTGCACCATACAGCTTGGTGTCATTGGCAAACTTGTTCAGGGGGCACTCTATCCCACTGTCCATGTTGCCGATAAAGATGTTGAACAGGGCTGGTCCCAATACTGACCCTTGGGGAATGCCACTCGTCACTGGTGTCCACTTGGCCATCAAGGTGCTGACCACCACTCTCTGAGTACAGCCATCCAACCAATTCCTTATCCATGGAGTGGTCTGTCTGCCAAATTCATGTCTCTCCAGTTTAGAGAGAAGGATGTTGTGTGGGACAGTGTCAAATGCTTTGCGTAAGTCCAGGTGGATTACATCAGTTGCTTTATCCACCAGTGCTGTAAGACTGTTGTAGAAGGCCACCAAATTGGACAGGCATCATTTACCCTTTGTGAAGCCATGTTGGCTGTCACCAATCACCTCCTTGCTTTCCATGTGCCTTAGTGTGGTTTCCAGGAGAATCTGCTCCATGACCTTGCCAGGCACAGAAGTGAGACTGACCTGCCTGCAGTTCCCTGACTCATTTTTATTTCCCTTTTTAAAAATGTTACTCCATTTCCAGTCTGCAGGAACCTCACCAGATTGCCATGACTTCTCTGCTACGACTTCTCTAATGGCTTGACCAGCTCTGCCTCAGATCTGTCATCAGTTAGTGCTAGGAGCTTTTTTGGGATATTTACAGTTCCTCTCCCCTGTGTGCTCTCTATTTCCATGTTTTTACTTAAAGGTTCACTTTGACAATAAACTTTAGTTCAGAGGTCCAAATAATTATAATCTCAGTATATTCAACTTTACCTGACTATTGTGAACGAAATCTCTTTATTTCTTCTTGAATCAAAAAGATACTGAAAATTATTTTGCCTTTAGGAGCTTGTAATGACTGATTGCTAATTTGATAAGATTTTATTTTAATCATAGTAGTAGATAGCAATATGGACTTTTTAAAAATTCAAATGAAAATTAAAAAAGAAATGTAGTGCTTCACTAAAGAAGGTGTTTCTTGTTTTTTCATTGTCTGTGTCACAAGTCTTCTGTTAGGATGCTTGATGTCCTTAGAGGTTACCTATCTGTACATTTATCCCTATAGCTGGTTTTGTTTTCTTAATTCTTTTGACTGCTTTTTTCCAGAAGTATCACATGCCTGGTCAAACTGTGCTCATTTGCTGAGTTCACAAGTCACATCACCATTTGGGGCAATATTGCAGAAGATTGTGTCCTGTCTCTTGAGAGCTTTTAGAAAAGACAAGAAAATCCACTTTCATGCTGTTGAGGGCCTTTATTCATAATTCAGTTGCTGTCTTTAAGCACCATTTTGGCGCTAAACTAAAGATTTTTTTGTTTGTTTTTTTGAGTCTTGATTATTATTGAGCGGGGGCATACTTGTCACTCTTTTGGCAAAAATATCTTTCTCTACTGCTTTCCTCCTTCTTAGTCTCTCTTCCTGTTGTCATCTTTCAAAGTATATTTTTCCCAAAGGGAAAGAGTGTTGCATTTGAGCTCAGTCAATTCCCTTCATCCCACTCCAGTCTCAGTTTCAGCCTGTACACATCACAAAATGCATTAGTCCTGTTGCTTTTATTAACTCATGTTTCAGTAGCTCTTGAATCTCCTTCTGAGTCAACTCGGATCATATCTAAGGCTGGTGGTTTGTTTGTTGCCTTTTGTTTTTTTCTCTCTCCTCAACAGTTTTTGCCTGGTTTACTATTCATCAGAAAACTATTTGCGACTTTCAAGCTCATGATGTAGTGTGAGCTGCATTGGCAAACGTCATTAATCTTGTGACCTTTATGGCTTTATTCATCACAATTTGGAATTCTGACAAACATTCTTCTGTGCACTCTAATAAATAATTATTAGTTACAGATCTCGAAATTCAGTGATGAAACAGCCTAATGATTGGAGAACATGGATAGTTGCGATCTTTTCTGGGTTGTGGTTAAGTCTTCTTTACATAAGGGAATGCTGGAAGGGAAACATCCCTGCTGCTGCCCTCAAGTAAAGCAGGAACAATCTAGAAAGGAAGTGATAGCTTGTAGCTTGAAGTGATAACGGGAAGTTGAGTGCTGCTCTGGTCTAGAGGGATACACATAAATAACCTTCACGTGGCATGAAAAAATGGTATGTAATTTTAAAGCATTCAGGGACTTGAATTAAGAATTACTGAAGTTACCTAAGGTTCAATGTTTATGCTAG
>WHYT01017629.1:18368-40528 GCA_009806455.1 Tetrax tetrax
CGTCAAGCTAAGCCTTCAATTTAATGCTGCGCAACACAGGGTTAAATACCCGTACACCCGCTACGCACCCGAACGCACCCGCCCCCTGCACCCTTGGACCCATCCGTGCCCACCACGTACACAAACGCATCCACCCTCTGTGCCCATGGACCCATCCGTGCCCACCACGTACAGTAACACATCTACCCTCGGTGCCCATGGACCTATCCAAGACTAACACGTGTATCACTGTGGACCGCCCCTCCTGCGTACGTGCAGCCCCACTAATGTTACCCTACACTAATAAATAATTATTAGTTACAGATCTCGAAATTCAGTGATGAAACAGCCTAATGATTGGAGAACATGGATAGTTGCGATCTTTTCTGGGTTGTGGTTAAGTCTTCTTTACATAAGGGAATGCTGGAAGGGAAACATCCCTGCTGCTGCCCTCAAGTAAAGCAGGAACAATCTAGAAAGGAAGTGATAGCTTGTAGCTTGAAGTGATAACGGGAAGTTGAGTGCTGCTCTGGTCTAGAGGGATACACATAAATAACCTTCACGTGGCATGAAAAAATGGTATGTAATTTTAAAGCATTCAGGGACTTGAATTAAGAATTACTGAAGTTACCTAAGGTTCAATGTTTATGCTAGACTGATCTTCAGAAAGAAACGCGCAACAGTTTGACGCACAACATGTCCAGAAAATGCCAGTGTTCAGTACATCTTGTAATCACATGCAGGTAGGCGCTTGGAGACAGTCTAAGAACTTCTTACTAAGAAAGCATTTATAAAAGAGTACTTCACTTTTTTTTTTGTTATTTTGAAATGTATTATTAAAGAACATAGAGGACTTTGGTTCTTAAATTCTTGAAAATATTAAAATGTACAAGAAATCATGAGTCATATCTCTTCATTAGGTATTTCCTATTACCAGAGTAGATGTCAGAGTCTTCAGGGAAAATTAGGAATGAAAGACGAGTCTAATTTTATTTCAATGCTTTTATAGCTTCCAGTTATAAAGTATCTGTCTTCTAAGACTCTTGTAGCAGATAACTATAATAGTTGTGGCTTTACAGATTTGAGGTTGTATCCATTGTAAAGCTATGTTTGAGCTATTATTTGGAACATAATTATTGTTAAACTGGAAAGATTTTTTTTTCGTTTGTACCAAATGCTGGTAACTCAAAGAAATTATGGGTTATAGCCCCTTTCAATTCCTTCTTTACTTTTGTCTTTGTAGTGGGACAGCTTTTTCCCTTCATTTTTTTCTCCATCTTCCATGCACTGTCTGCTCTTCTTAGCACTACAGTTAAAGTATGTAAGCCTAGATCTTTACAGCACAGTGAATGAGTTGGTTCTGGCTGAGCTGAACCGTGCTTGCAGAAAAATGTATTTTTATGAGTGTGATGCATTTCATGAATGTCAACTTATTTCAGATTAAATTCTACCTTTTCAATTCAACCAATTTTATAGAGCAGTTCAAAAAAAATTTTCAGACCTAAACTTTAAGCAAATATAAAAAGGTGGAAGTAGATAACTTTTTTTTTTTTTTTTTGACAGAGCCATAACATGATATATATGCTCACTGAGACTCTTTCCCTGTCATCCAGTAAAGTGTTAAATAGCTTTACGTAATTCCTCGTCCAAATCTCAATAGAAGTCATTACTACTTGGTAAGTTAAATCTAAGAAAATATTCAAGATTGGTAGGTAGGCCTGTTTTCTGTGAGGCATTCCAATCTTCTTGCATAAATAATTGCTAAATTAGTAATTTACCTTGTTCAGCAAGTCCTCAATTGCCCCACAAAAAGAATTCAAGCTCAGTTAAAAAAAAAAAATGTCCACCACCCAGCAGTTGTGGATTAACAGTTTCTGATCTAAGAGTTATGCCGATGGGTGCTAGTATCTTCTGGGTGGGTTGTGAGACTTTCTGGTAAAAAATTTGTCGCCCCAACTCCTATCAGGTTGCAAGTGAAAATCCTTGAATGAGGTGTACATTGGGACACAAAGATGCAGGATTAGATTTCTAAACATACATAGACTTCACTAAAATAATTTATTCTACTCTTTATTTGAATAAAATAAGACACAGCTTTGCCAGTTTCTAAAGGTTTTTGTTTGTTTGTCTTTTTAAGAAAAAAAAAGATCTTTTTATTTTTCATTTTTCACTTTCTAACAGCTGTCCAGAGCAGGATTGGCCAACTTGCACAACTTGCTTTGAGAATTAATACGAAATGGATAATGAACCTGAGTGTTTGACTGTTATCTAGGAACAAAAGACTCATGTTTCTATTTCCTTCGAATCAGTTCCTGAAATACCTTCAAATACCTTGAAATTTCAAGCAATTGGCACTTCTCAGATGCAAACATTCTTACTAGACCACAATTTATTGTTGCCAGGAAAGTAATTTGGGATGTTGCATGGGTGCGTATGTACTTATACATGTGTATATCATATGAAAAGGTTTCAGTGTATAAGTATTACATGTGTAATGTATGTATGTAATAAAGACATGTACTACATGTGTTTATTCTAATTTTAAAAATATGCTATAGATCATATAAGAAAAGCTGAAAGCTTTCACATTTTTAAAACACATTTTTGAGGCATTTTATGCTAGCACAGCTCTGTAGAATTATAGATGCTTGGGAGGGTCACAAGTAAGAGGGGGAAATAGCATAATTTTTCAGAGGTCAGTTGGTCAATTACAGTGTGTCTATGTCTGTACAGGAAATTTGCAGATGAGCATAGTTTTCTGTTATCAGAATCTCAGTAGGGAGAATTAAAGTGATTTAGATATTGTGCTGATCTGTCAGGACTCGGGTAAAGGAGGATTTAATGAGGTCACTGGCCTTGCTTTGCTCCTGTTCTGTGGCTCACTGTTCAGGAAAGCTGTGAGAATTTCAGGAGCCAAGGAAATACACAGAAAGTTTGAATGCTCTTGTTGGAGAAAAAGGCAGTCAGTAATTTGGTTTTCTGTTTTGTCCTGTGTATCCTCTGGGTCATAAGGAGCAGTTGATGCCTGATATTACATCATATGATAAATGCAATGCTGAAAGTTATTTGAAGAGGCTGATATTTGGTTTCTGTCTTTCTGTGACTGGTCAATAGAAGTTTTTAGCTTGAATCTCAGGTTATCTTCATAGCTTGGAATTCAAAATATCAAGGAAAAATGCTTGATATCTTGAATTCCTTTGTTCTTAAACTTATTTGTTTATTTGATTTTCATAAAAATAAAATAATAGATTAGGCAACCTTGTCTTTTAACACTAAAACTTCAGGATTTTATTGTGAATATTTTTCTTTGTCTAAACCTAAATATGAATGTATGCTTCATTTCATTAGTTGGAACTAATTATATACTTTTCTATAATCTGTTATACTGTATGGTCCAAAAGTTCTTTGCAAACTGTTGGAGGGGAGAAAAAAGAAGATGGGGGGAAAACTTACATGCACTTTTGAGTTGTGACTCTGTTTCCCAGGTCATTTACTAGCTTGTTTGGTCACTTTGTCCAAGTCATTTCACTGAGATCTTTCCATATGCTTCAATCTGGTTTCCAGGTTGACTTCTACCACACTGCAACATGGTGCTGTACTGTACAGAATTAGAAGGCTGCATTGCAATCCCATCTGTTTTGAATTCCCGTACTAAATAAACTCTTTCAGAGTTTTTCATCTTTCAGATGCTTATCCATCAAAAATGAACTTATAGTTTTTGACTGAAGACAACCATTTCACATCACTTTTACCTACATTGCTATTTTGTTGATTGTTATGCATCCATAATTTACCTGATGCATTCGGGCTGGGGCATATATTCTCTTTGTTAGGTATGTGCAATATGCATTGTTATCTTTAGATTCTGCCTTAATAACCATGTTTTCCGTGAAGAAATTGCCTTTTCTTTGAATGATTCCCAGCGGCCCATAGCAATAGAAGAATATTTTATCATATTGTTCCTCCATCAGACTGCTTGTCATGTTCATATGCCAGATCTTCGTTGACTTAGAATTAGGAATCCTGATAACAGCTTTGACCATTTAATTTTTTTTTAAAAAAAAAACCAAATCCTGTTTATCCTGTTCATAGTGGAGTTTGTCTCCAGTGTACTTTATTTGTGATGAATAGTTTACAGCAGTGAAAAGAAAAGTTGTTTTTAAAATATCAATGCACTTAATTGGATTATTCAATAGATTCAGAGTTTTTCTGTGTGTGAATTTTTTAGCCTATCTCCTTTTCTTTTTGTCATAGTCTTATCACTGTTAAATCAGAAATTAAATAAGTTTTATTTATCAACATCAAAACCCCCAAAATTTACAATTATCATCTTGCTATGATGAGTCTGGCAGCAGACTGTAATTTTTCAGACCAAAAGGTACTTCCTCTTTTTTTTTGTAAAGCCTTCCTTGCTTTTGTGTCAACAGTTCAAGGTTTTTTATGAGTTTGGACTAAATGTTACAAAAACTTTTCCTGAAAGAAGAGCAATTGCCAATTAACAGTGTAATTGTGCTCTCTTTTCTAATTCTTTAGCCTTTAGGAAGGTAGTTCCACTGTGGAATATTATTCTGTAATTGCATTTTTTCTGTGTTCTCTTCAAGTATCTTGTAACGATTACCATCAGAGGTTCTAGGCTGGATAGAACCATTTCTGGTCTGTATGGCAATTCTAAAAGAAGTTGCATTATAGAGTTCTAATTCGAAAGTTAATTATTTGACAGGATTGTGATTATGGAAGTGAATGAGGTGAGGCAATTATCTTACTCCTCTTCAGATGAATTCTCTAACAAAAAAAAATTAATGAGGTAGGTAATAAGGTATGCTAATAATAGAAGCATGGGTGGAACCTTAGCCCTGGAGTAATTTCTGACATCTAAACAATTTCTGTATTTCTAAATGAGTTGGGATTGATAGGTTTTTTATTTGTTTTGTTGGTTTGGGTTGTTCTGGTTTTTTTTTTTTTTATTTTTAATGACAGGGGCTATACTCTTATATAAAAAGTGATTCAATTAAAGATGTTTAATCCTCCAACGACATTAAAAAGTTGTGTGTTAGAGCAATGCTTCTTTTCAGATTAAATAGACCTTAAGAGAGTTTTACTTGAGTGAAAAAAACCCAACATTGCATGCTGCTTCCTCAACAATTTGGAGTTCTGTTTTCTTCACACACAATGAAAACAGTACTTTAATACAACAGATGCATGTCTATGGAAGAGATGTGGAGTTTCTCTTGGGTTTTTAAAATAATAATGTCAGTATAGTTGTTAAAAAAAAAAAAGAGAAAGACAATTTTTCCTGCATGATCTTGGGATGCCTGCAACTTTAGATAAAAATTATTTTCAAACAATCACTTTGCTTATTGTGTCAGGAGATTAAAATCAGGCACACTGGACATAGTCAAGCCAAAGTGCTGCACTATGGTAGGTTTCTTGAAGAGTGTTGTTTGTTTTTTGTTGATATACTGATTTCAGTTTCAGATGTCCCAATACTGTTTTAGTTTCCCTAAAAAATAAAAAGTTTCCTTACCAGATAGGATTAATTTTTCTGTGGAAGTTAATTTGGAATCGGATGTTGAAAATTTGTTTTCCCAAAACACTGAGTAAGGATATTGCTTTTTCTTTTATTCTGTACCACAAGCCTTTTTTTCTTTTCACCTTAACATACAACTTTTTATTTATCTTATTTTTCACATTGCTAGACGTGACACAATACTGTGAGAAACAGATATCAAAAGAAACCATTCACTTAGATCATTCTTTTGCACTGTGACAAGTATATTGCAAAGACATTAAAGTGCAAGTTCCTTATTTTTACTTTTTATGTGAAAGCCTTAGAGAAGGGAGTATGGAAATGATCATGGAAAGAGTTGTAACACTAAAAGCACAAAAGAATGAATAGAAGAGCATAATGGTGATTTTTTTTTTATTATTTTATTTCCCAAACATGGAGGATATATCCTATATTCTGTGTTGTTTAAATTGTCTAATTTAAGTCAGAATTGTTCATTTTGTGCTCTAAATGTAAGTTTATCTTGCAAAGGAATGAACATTCTTGTTTCACTTGGACAAGCATGACAGATACAAGACCAAAGCAAAATTCTACCACTGAGCAAAACTCTATAACTTAGTGTTAGTGTTTGCAACTGCATAATTTATATTATAATAATATAATTCAGTAATAATAATAACAATTTCATTCACAGTGGCAGTTAATTTGACCACAGCTTCTATGAAACATATTGACTCTCTCTATTGGATTCTCTCTTAGGTTAAAGAGTATGTATTTTAATATAGTAGTTGCTATTCCATATAGAAATATTCTTAAAGTGAAATAGGTATCTGAGGAAGATCTACTATGTTTGTTTAACTGATCTGAGAATTTAGTCTGTATTATCAAAAGGAATTTTAAGCAATTTATTTAGTGCCATTAATGTGCTTCTCTTTGATGGGGGGCAGGGGAGATTGTCAGTCTAGAAGTGAAGTTAGAGGTCCTTTTCCTGAGAGCATGTTCTGCTTGGAATAGCTACATATTTGAGCCAGCATTGTCAAGAGCGAGAGTATTTTCCTTAAAGACAAAGGTTTTCCTCTCTTGCTTAGAGGCTTCCCCTTTTCACAGGCCTTATACAGAGAAACAGAGGAAGGAATAATTATCTTCCTTTCACAGTTTCTTCCAGTAGTTCACCTGGGGTGAAATTCTCTCCTTATGTTCAGGTTAGTTGCTCTATTTTTTGTTCTTTCTATTTTACTGAAGACTTTTCCTTTACTATAATATAAATTTTGATGTTCCTCACTCATGCTAAAGTACAAGGTTTTTTAAAACAGCTGCTTAAAATACATATTAGTAACTCACAGAAGTGGCTTTATGGAGCTGCTTAGTAAAGTCACAACTCTGCAAGAATGGCATTGCTCAAAGTAGCAAAAAAAAAAAAAAAGCAGTAAATTCTTTGACTGTGGGATGACGGCATCCCCACTAAATTCCTTTACCATAGCTTTCCGACACAGATCCAAAATGAGTGGGCAGCTTCACTCCCCAAACTGGCAAAGTTCCGGTTTTTGCTCATAGATCAGTGCTGAAATAGCAGAGCTCCCTGGCTGCAACTTGCTTGGGAATGGAAACCCTTGATCTGAAGGAAAAGCAGACCTGCTGAGGACCTTCAAGTCCAGCCAGATGAGGTTTGTTTGGACCTGCTCCAGATCATCCTCTGCAGCACTGGTATTCATAACCCTCACCTCCTCTGCTCAGTTAAAGGAGGGGAAAAGCACAATAAACCTTTTGGCACTGACAGCACACATCCTGTGACTCCCACATGGCATGTGTTCCTTTACTTTCCTTGTCTTGTATTTTCATAAGGACGATGTCAGAAATCTCCTGCAGTGGCACCACAATTATAGCTTGTGACTGCCAGATCCTCCGGTCCTGTCACCTGTTCTGTCGGGTTGCTGATCTTGTGATGTGAGCTGCTCTTGGCTTTGCACTTGCTTCTAGAGGTTTTACTTGCCTATTCCATGTCTGTATGTCCTTTGACAATGCTCTAGATGACTATAGGGCCTTTGTGAAAGCCTTGGTCCATTTGTTTTTTCCATTCCTAGCAACAGTATGTGTAGTATGCAGGCTTTCCATAGATTTTGATTGCAAATCATTTGAGCGCTATACAGTCTTCCTACCTCAAGGAGTATGTTTTAAAACAAACTTTTTTTTTTTTTTTTTATTAATCATCTCCAATGAGTTGCTGCCTCTTGTGGGATACGGCTACAAGCCTCGCAATTACTTAAATAGTGCCTCTGTACAATCTTATTTTAGATATCCCCAGGCAGGTACTCTGTGTGGGGATAAGCATATGGAAACCGCTGGGAAGTGGGCCTCTTCACCTCAGAGATGTGGGGTGAATGTGGGGCTTTCTGCTCTGTGCCCTGCTCAGAGCTCCCTCTCAGGCCAGTCCCCTTTATAGATTGGGCTAGGATGGAGATGTAGGCAGTGCACCACAAAGCATGGTGCTTACAGGTTTCCTGTTCAGAAAGCATCAGAAGGCTCTTATGGAGAAAAAATGTTCACCTTTTTTTTATTTTTTTTATTTTTTTTTATCCGAAAGAGAGTGAGACAGAAAAGGAGATTATAATAGGACCAGGAAACCAATATCTACAGTAATCTGTTATTTGTGAATGAAGCAGATGAAAAAAAGATTTACTAATTTTTTCACCTATGTGTGTAATGTTACATGTCAGTGAGTTCAGGTAGCTTCTGTGCTATCTGAACACTAACTTCTGTGAGTAAAAAAAATCAATTCTCTGCACAAGATGTTTTCATGCTTTCCCTGTCAGACTGTTTCTTCGCATCACAATTAAATTTTGCTTGAATTCATAGTGCATGCAATTATCACCTGTATGTAGAAAAATGGAAAAAGATATGTGCAAGCTGAAAACTACTCAAGAAATTAGAAGCATTTTTTTTTTCCCCACAGCCTCTTGTTGGGTTTTTTTTTAAAAAAAGTGTTGATCTTTGTCATCAAGATGAGATGACAGTTTCCTTTTTCAGCAAATAAATTGATATTAAAAAAATCAGAATCAAAAGTGGAATAACTGTAATGGCACTGAATGAATATCAGGTGTAAAAAAAAAAAAAAAAAAACCACAGTAAAATTACTGAGAATAAATGTGATTTAAAAGATTTCTTTGCCAGTATGTGGGCACCAAGTTCAAATGAGTAGAAAATCCTAAGTTTAATTCTAAACCTGACAGAATATTCATGCTTAGTTTTTAAGCTATAAATGTTGGAAATACAGGCATTAAATTATCATCTCTATGAGGAAAAGGAATGCTGTAAAAAGTGTGAGTTTTATATGCTTTTTGTTTAGCACAGTAGCCATTCTCAGGATGTACATTTCACATTCAAACGATGTGAACGATGCAAACACAGACAGACCACTGCTTCTGCTTTGGAAATGAATGCTAAGTAGTCTGGATTTCACTGTCACTAAATACTTGCAATCAAATGGCAAAGTACTGGGGTTTTTACTCCCTTTCCTCTTCCAGTCCCTAATTCTGCGATTAGACACTACACCAAATGGCTCAAATGTTATGTTTAGTAATCTCATCTCTTCCCTGCCTGAGAACATGGCAAACCAAACCTATGTCACCAAAGATGTGGCTGCCAGCCTTTGCTTTGTGTAGTCCATGGATTTGGCAACCAGGTGTTTTGGAGATCAGGACTGAGAGAAGCTGGCACAAGCATGGAGTGAAATCTGCACCAAACCCCTCACTGCCTTTTGATTGAAGTTGTTTAAGCTGTTTTCCTCACTTAGACAAGTTCAAGAGGGACTCTCTGTTTTAAAATAGCAAGGAACTTTTGAACATGGTTATTACCACTGGAAAAGAAAAGTTTGGAAAGTTTATCTCTGTATTATCTGAGATCTCTGACACCACCAGTGGTAAAACTGTCATGGGTTCATTATTGCTGACAGTAGTAAATCTTTTTCCAAACAATTTGTCGATATGTTTCTGCTCTAAGTTTGATCCCTATGCAATGGGTGGTTTGTCTGGTTTAACTTAATATAGTTGGTAGGTTTATGTTAAGAAAAATCATCAGCTAACCTAAATTAACTATGCGTTTCAGTACTGCTACAGAGTCTAATCTTAAAGATAGTATGAACTGCTCTACTGCTTGATATTCTCACAGGTTAAAATTTTAGGATATTTTAATGTAAATTGTAATGCTTTAATACATTTTTCCTGACTGATTTAAATGCTAACATTACCTTTAAATTACTAGTAAATTAAAAATGTTTTTTTTTAATTTCTGCTTCATATCATAATTTTGAAATTTTTTCCTAGTGAAATGTTACATACTCTGCCATGGCTTATAGTCCATTTAATATGTTTAGTTGCATACTTTTTCCTTTCTGAATAAAATACCTTTGAAGATTTATTTTCCGTAAGAGAAGATGTGTGATGGTGCTGTGGTTTAGCCCTAGTCACCACAGAGTTTCTCACTCACCCTCTCCCTCCCCAGCGGGATGGGGGAGAGAATTGGGAAGAAAGGAAAACTTGTGAGTTGAGATGAAGACAGTTTACTGGAATAGCAAAGGAAAATGACAATAATAACAAAATATGAGGATACTAAAACATACAAAATTAACAATGTACGATTTATCACCACTCGATGTCGCAATGACCATACAGCCTGTTCTGAGCAGCAATCACAGAAACTAAACTGAGCAGCAAGCAAAGGACTGAGAGGGAGCCAGCAAGGTAGAGAAAACAAGATGCTAGAGATGCCCCCTCTGCACTTATATACTAAGCACGACTTCTGTGGTATGGAATACTCTCTTTGTCCAGTTTGGGTCAATTGTTCTGCCTGTCTCTTTCCCAGCTTCCTGCACCTGCACATTAGTGAGACCTGGGAAGCCAGACAGTGTCCTTGGTCTCATTACCAACAACTCATATCATCAGTGTGTTTATCAATGTTCTTCACATCTGAAATCCAAAACACACCAAAATGCAAAACACACTGTCAAATGAGAGGAACATTAACTCCATCCCTGCCAAAATCAGGACAGATGATTCTACTTAGACTCAGCATTAATGTCTGTTTCAGAGTAATTTTTTTAAAATTATTATGAGTGTTTTTTATCCTTTGCACCTGTCGTAGTTCAGCCCTGACCGCGACAAGACTACGCAGTCTCTCTCTCACTCCCCCCACCCTCCGAGTGAACAGGGGGAGATAATATAAGGAAAACGGCTCGAGGTTTGAGATAAGGACAGGGAGAAATCCTTAAAGTTACCAAGTCGACTTGGGGAAAACTATTCATTTATTACTACAACTGGCAGGATAACGAGACAGAGAAACAAGATAAACTTCCTCCACCCCTCCCTCTTCCCGAGCTTACCATTATCTCTACTACCTTCCCCGTCCTGAGTGGCACAGGGAGGAAGAGGGAATGGGGGTTGCAGTCAGTTCATCACGTGTTGTTTTACGCCGCTGCTTCACAGTTGCGGAAAGAACTCCTCACATCCCTCCCCTGTTCCAGTGTGGGGTCCCACCCATACGCCACAGTCCTTCATTAAACTGCTCCAGCATGGGTCGTCTCTTCCACGGAGTGCAGTCTCTCCAGAACGGCTGTCCCAGCGGGCCCTCCACGGGCCACAGCCACATTCAGGCATCCACCTCCCCCGGTGGGAGTCCCGACAGGCTGCAGGCGGATCTCTGCTCTTCCATGGACCTCCATGGGCTGCAGGGGGACAACCTGCTCCACCATGGTCGTCACCACAGGCTGCAGGGGAATCTTGACCAGGAGCCGCATTACTCCTCCCCCTCCTTCTTCACTGGTGTCTACGGCTGTTAATCTCACAAGAAAAGTTCTTCACAACAGGCTGGCAGACGCCTCTCAGGATCTCTTCACATCATCTATCCCATCTCATCTCCTCTCCACCTCTTGCATCCAGGCCGGGCTGAGTTGGGCCCAGTCGGCCGCCTGGTGAGAGGCCAGAGGGTGAGGCCTGCAAGGCTCCGGAGGCCTGCACTTCCCCCTCTGCACCTCTGCCCCCACTCGGCTTCTTCACATCTTCTCTTTTTTTTTTCCTGTTTTCCCCTTCTTAAATACGTTATCGCAGAGGCGTTATCACGGGACACTCTGCTCCCAATCGGCTCAGCCTTGGCCAGCAGCAGGTCCGCCCTGGGTCTGTCCAAGTCCACTGAACAAAGGGGAGCGACTTCTAGCAGTTTCCTACAGAAGCTACCACCTTAGGCCCCACTTACTAAACAAAACCACAACAGCACCACTCTCATATTTGCATATAAAATTTATATGGTGAAAGTGATTCTCAGGTAGGTAAATTTAATTAAATTTTGTGCTCTGATTTGCCTATCTGTTCCCTCAAACTTGTTGGTTATGGTAACAACTTATTTTTAATAGTGTTTAGTAGCACATACATACAAATATTTAAAAAATGACAATGTGTTACAATACAAAACCGCTCAATTAAATATATGAAAGCAAAGAATCTTAAATTGCATTTAATTCTCAAACTTAGTTAATCACTGGCATGTCTGTTTTACCAAGCTGATAATAGGTATGATTAGCTGTTATGCTTATGTAACTAATTCATTATTCTCCTAACTACAAATCCAAGCTTATACTTACTTGGCTCTTCAGCTGCATTGAGATACACATTGAGTGTTTGAAGTGGTAGTGACATCTTTCTTTGGGCAGGATAAAATTATAATAGATTTTTATAGATATCTTTCATTTTATATTCTTGTTGAGTACTTTTGGAATAAATCAGGTGCATGGCTTTAAATAGTATTATAAGAAAGATTCTTTTGTTAAATCACTAAGTGGGGCTCTGAGACACAGCCCTTTGTAAAAACAAAACCAAACCAAACCATGAACTGCACAGAGACAAAGCTCAAAACAAATCTGTTAATCTCTGAAACTCAGATTGTCCCAACTTTAAAATAAGAGAATGATACTTCCCTATCTGTTAGTGTGCTATGTAGGTAAGTATGCAACATGTACAATATACAGGTGTCATAGTTCTGTATTAATCTTTTGTCTTTGTGTGTTAGTGTTTGTCTGGCTCTTTCATAATCTAAGTAATCTTCTGCTGTATCCTTTGCCTTTTGATATTTGCTTTTAATTACTTATTCTAGACTGGAGTGGGTTCATCCTCATGCTAAAAGTATGGGGTTTTGTCTAGATATTCCTAGTTTTTCCAAGTCTGATTAGTCTACTTTTTCCCCAAAGAAGAGTGTTACATGAAAACTGTTGGCTTATTATGTGATTACTGCAGAAATGGTCTCTTTCCATTTTATGTCAGCATGCACCCCAAAATAAAACATAAGCCGAATTTGTGTATTCTTAAGTGCTTAAACAGTTTGTTAATAAAAAATGTCAGTGTGTTTTCTAGTCATTCTGAGCTGAAACCATGAATACAAGATGAGTCCTCTTTTTTGAATCCAGTATCTGTCAGAGAAGGTTCTCTTGGGTTTCTGCTTTGTAATGAATTTTATCTCTCACTGAGGGGTCCCTGCTCCCATTTGCTTCTTCAGCTTAATTTAGAGACCTTGGTGACTGCAGAAGTGGACAATCTCTCTTTATGGCCATGTCCTTCCTGGCAGGGAGTTGTTTTTCATTTTGGAGAGGCAGTCTTCTAACAGAATTTCACATTTTGCACAAAGTCTTTTGTGAAGATGGACAAATATCGCTAACTTGGAGACATAGTTCATTTGAAGGAGATACCTACAGTCATAGACTGACCAAGGCAATTGCTCTTGGAATACACTCTAGCATTTTTTCCCACCTGCTTTCATCTGTTGGTTCGATGTGTTGTTCATTTGGGTCAAGCTGTGAAGCCTGCACTAAAAGAGTGCCTCAGCTAACCTGGTGTCTGTTTTGAAACATCTCTTTAGTTGAATTGATCGAATACTTGTTGGCAGCTCTTCTTGCCACTAAACATCTCTGTTGTACTTTATTTTCACATTGATATCACAGCAGAAGTTGCCTTCAAAAGCAGAAATACATGTTGTTAGTTGTATGTTTAGATTTAACTTTTCTGTCCAGCTTCTGCTCTTTCTCCTTCTCTAGAGGAGTACGAAATTTGCATGTGCTATTTAAGGCTAACACTTTACGTTCCCCACAGAGTCTTTGTAACAGAATGGCTAAAAGCCTTTTTGTGCTTCAAACGAAAGAAAGTACAATGATCTGTGAGCTAGTGTATTTTTAAAAAGTATCAACTGCTAGAAGGATTTTTGTTTTTTCCTCTAAACAGCAAGCAACTTCTAAGCTGCCTAAGCAGTTGGTTTCCCTCTGCAAAGAAGGGGAAAGAATATTTTGATGAGGGATGTGGTCTTGCCAAGTGTTCTGACCTTAAAGTTTTATTAACTAGGGAAGCTCAAAACATCTTAAAATGTCATGAAAAATTAAAGAAGAGGAAACTGTGTTTTGAGAGAGTCATGATCCTATTTATTTTCCCAGTTACAACGAACACAAAACATAGCATATCTTCTTGGAGACAACCACTCATAAGCAGGATGCAGGAAAACAAGGCAGAACAGCAGGATTTCTGGTGACATTGACCTTAACTGGAGAAGGGGAATGATCAAACAAGTTGCAGATATCAAAATGTGGAAGGAATAAAGGAGAAAATTGTCCATTTGTGCCAGCCTTCCAGACATAATCTTCTGTCCCTGATACTTCTGAAGTACCATATGGGTTTGTTAATTTTTCCTTTGTGTAAGAAGCTCTATCACTACATTTGTGTTTTATATTCCAGCCCACTCCCCATTCCAAACCCCAACTCCACTTAATTTTTTCCTCTCATGCCATTTTCCCAAAGAGTCAGAAAGAACAGGATTGCTTTCATGAAACCAAGAAATTCATATGATTAGAGAAGCAAAAACAGATCAACTTCTAACAACCAGGAAAAAATCATAACTGGAGGGAAGAGTGATCCTGGCTGCTGCCAGGATCAGGTGGACTGAAGCTGATCTTGATACGGCTTTCAGAGGCAACAAGAATGGCAACACATAGTAACATTATCTTGTTTCATTTTAGGAAATGTCAAGATTAATTCTTCTAAGGTACTGAAGAGGTGAATTTATGACTCCTCCACACAGCTGGTAGAGGTAAATGATAAAGTAATTGTCTTGACTGGCTCTTATAATGCAATTGTACACAAAGTCACTGTCTTCTCAACATTAAGAGATGCCTCAGTTTTCTGACAATAGGGATTACTTTGTTATCTTCTTTTCTTCCCCCACCCTTTTCTTAACCCTCGTGTGATTTTCTTCCAGCACCCGGAAAGGAGAGACTCTAAAGTGATTGACTTTTTATTTGAATATCTAGACTCAGATATATTGCTTTACATTTTTCAGAAATCATAGAATCATAGAATGCTTAGGGTTGCAAGGGACCTTTAAAGGTCATCTAGTCCAACCCTCCTGCAAGGAGCAGGGACATGTTCAACTAGATCACATTGCTCAGAACCTCATCCAACCTGGCCTTGAATGTTTCCAGGGATGGGGCATCCACCACCTCACTGGGCAGCCTGTTCCAGTGTTCTACCACCCTCACTGTAAAAAAATTATTCCTAATATCTAATCTGAATCTACCTCCCTCTGTTTTAAAACCATTATTCCTCGTCCTGTCACAACAGGCCCGACTGAACAGTTTCTCCCCGTCTTTCCTGTAGGCCCCCTTGAGGTATTGGAAGGCCGCTATAAGGTGTCCCCAGAGAAATGAGTTTGATAACTAGAAATATTACGAACCATAAGAAGTCACTGTGGCTGTGAGGATGTGAAGGTATTTTCAAAGATTCTTAAAACACATAATCGACAATTACACAGTAAATACAATTCTTTTTTACTTCTAATAGTTAGAAATTGACTAACATTTAAGTTGGAAGGACAAGGGGCCTTTATCCCTTACTGTAATACCCAATTTACTGTGTGGATTCCTTTACAAGGCCAAGTGCTAGGTCCTGCACTTTGGTGATAACAACCCCATGCAACGCTACAGGCTTTGAGAAGAGTGGCTGGAATGCTTCCCAGTGGAAAAGGACCTGGAGATGCTGGTTGACAGCTGGCTGAACATGAGCCAGCAGTGTGCTCAGGTGGCAAAGAAGGTCAATAGCATCCTGGCTTTTATCAGGAATAGTGTGGCCAGCAGGAGTAGGGAAGGGATTGTGCCCCTGTACTTGGCACTGGTGAGGCCGCACCTTTAATACTGTGTTCAATTTTGGGCCTCTCACTACAACAAAGACATTGAGGTGCTGGAGCATGTCCAGAGAAGGGCAACGAAGCTGGTGAAGGATCTGGAGAACAAGTCATATGAGGAGCGTCTCAGGGAACAGCCTCAGGGATTGTTTAGTCTGGAAAAGAGGAGGATGAGAGGAGACATTACTGCTCTCTACAACTACCTGAAAAGAGATTGTAGTGGGATGTGTGTCAGTCTCTTCTGCCAAGCAACGATGAGAGGAAAAGGCCTCAGGCTACACGAGGGGAGATTTAGATTGGATATTAGGAAAAATTTCTTTACTGAAAGAGTGGTCAGTCATTGGAACAGGCTGCCCAGGGAAGTGGTGAAGTCACCATCCCTCGAGGTGTTCAAAAACATGTAGATGTGGCACTGCAGGACATGGTTTAGTAGTCATGGTGGTGTTAGGCTGACAGTTGGACTTGATGATCTTAGAGGTCTTTTCCAACCTTAATGTTTCTATCCTATTCTGTTCTACATGCTCATTCTTTTCTGAATTCTACTGTGTCTCTGAACTCTTGTGTTTCATAATGGTATTTGTAAACTATTTACATTAATAAATTTAAAATTTCTTTCTATTCAGTCTTTACTGAGTTTGATTTTCTGAATGAAGATGGTTGAGTTGGTCTGGCCTTTCTTTGAAACTCATTAAATGCCTTTAGTCTTTTCAGATGGCTCTGCACAGGATATAACGCCCCTTCTAATTTGTTTCATCTCTAAATTATTCTTTACATACCTCTGAAGGTATTTCCAAATCGATCTGCAACCCTCCAAACTTCTGCAGTATTTCACTTTGAGTTGGAGTATGTAGAATGGAAGACAACAATATCTAGGAGAATACAATTAATATTCCTCCAGCAAAATATTTTCCATGATTTTCTGTCCATCTCTTCACCCATCTTACAATTTTTATGATATTTCTATTATAGCTGTTTCAGCACTATTAGTGTTTTCAGTATGCTTACTTGCAGTGACATGTCAAGACTTCTGCCTGAGTAGACACAGTTAATTTAAAACTCAGCAATGTATGTGACTCATGCAAATTTTCACAGTGTGACTTGACTTGCACATTTTTAACCTGCCATTGTGCTGACAAATTGCACAGTGCTGTTTGGTTCCTCTGGACTTCAGTAATTTAAAAATCTGGTGTCATTATCAAATTTTGCAACATTGCTGTATATCTTGCTGTCCAGAGTGTAAACAATTACATCCAACTGTGGGTTTTTAAACCATGAGATTTTTCTGTGATGAGAATTGACAGCTTATTCCATTTATTTCCATTTATCTTAGAATCTTTTAGCACATAGGTAGTGTTTCAGGGATGTTAACTAACTGCCTATCTGTCACCATACTCTTCCCTCATGCACCTGGGGAGGCTAGTGTTATCTCTGTTTTGCATGTGATGAAACTAAGACAGACAAGCCAGCATAAATGAGACATCTCACAGTGGGTTTTTGCATGAAAAGAGGCTAGCAAGTCTTTATCTTTATTTTCTGGAAGTTTTCCTTATCCCTTTTGAACTGGGGTTTTTTTTGAGAATAGGCTCTGACCAGGGATCTCGTAATCTGCAGGACGCTGCTTGACAGGGTATGCAGTGACCTTCGTGATAGCCCTCACGATAACTTGGAGTCCTGTTGGAGTTGTACATTTTATATTCTTACAATAACCAGCTCTGCAGTACCTACAAATAAGCCCATGTAGTTTCCTGTCCTGTGTAGCCTTTAAAGTGAAATTATAAATAAGCACATAAAATCACTGTACTGTTCATAATTCTCCATGTTATTTTTGTATTTGCACTTTTGTTCATATAGAAACTGTGTGCATTGCAAATGGAGATATTTCTCTTTGCGGGATTAGTGCAAAGAAGTTGATGTGGAAGGTCTAACACTCCCAAGTGTCATGTTCTGCTGTAGCTTAATGTATTTATTTATACTCTGGACAGGAGGATATGCAGAAATGCTGCAAAATTTGATAATGACTTAGTCCTGACAATTTGTGTATACTAGAAAGGCATAAGTAAGCTGCCTTTGAATTGCTTTTTGTCATCTACTTCAAACATTCTGTTCTGAGAAAACAGGAAGCTTTTTCTTCAATAACTAACAACTAGGAATGTCTCTGTCTGTTCATAGTTTACTCAATTAATCCAAAACTATCTGATTTTCAGAGGTACTGCTTCTCAGATACAGCCTGTAGGATCTACTTCTTCCTCACAGTCATGAGTTTGGTGGACCACTTCTCTTTAGACTCAGTCCCTCCATCCCTTTCACATCTACTAAAGCAGCGTTAGAACATGTTCTGTGGATATTAAGGACTGTTATTACATATATAATAAAATAGACCATATAATACAGTTATTGTTGCCTGTATCATACTTATGGAAATAAGAAGTTAGTAGGAGAATCATAATGTAGAACTAGTATATTTCTTTCTCTTATAGATATCAACAATGACTAAATAAGGAGAAACAGAGGTTTGTCTTAGGATTAATATTAAAACTTTTGGATATTTTTAGCTAGTGATGCTGCGATTTTTTTGAATGTATCTGTCTCCTAAGTGCAATGATATTTGATAGTGAGAGTTTCCAGAGAATATAAGAGTGTTTTCCTCCATTGCTGATAGTTTTGTGAATCCTTTTAGTATCATTAAGTATCCCATTCTTTCGGTATTATAATGCTGCCTAAACTGAAGTACCTTATTGATATTCACCACACTTCTTATGACAATGGGAAATTGAGAAAAATTCTATGAAAGATGATGGGATTATACTGCTATGAAATTAATGCGAGTGAGAAGAGAACCCAGTTTGACATATATAGTGTTTCCTTAATTAATTTTCTCATCCAAATATTTTGAAACATATACTTCCATTTGAATTACAATAGATTCTTTTCTTTGAAACAATTTCCTTTTCCAAGAAAAATATTAAATATCTTAGACTCCCCTCTTCCACATTTTATTAAGCTGTATAGACTCAGAGAAATTTGTAACCTAAAGAGTATCAAAAGGTTGATCTGGAATACATCATCTGTCTCTTCTCTCTTACAGGGCTTGTAGAGGTAAGATTTTAATAATCACCTGAAGTTTAAGGCTTTCTATTTTATAAAAAAAAACAAAAAACAAAACAACACCCAACAACGATAATAACAGCACTTGCATAGTAATTATTTGATCAGCGGGTGGTTGAAGAGAGTTTTTATGTTCCACCTGCATTCTACTTTTTAATTTAATTGCACTTCTGACATTAGCTTCCCAAATAAAATAGAGACATTTCTCCTTTTGCCGATTGTGGAATTATATTAACTGCAGGTGGAAAGATAAAAAAAAAAAGGTAGGAAGGTTTACTTTGTTGTTAACGTAAATTTTTGCAAAAAAAATCTACAGCTAGGTGGTAAAGAGTAATGTACTTATAATATCATAAGCCTGTTATGACAAGAAACTGTGTCTGAAAATGTATCTAAAGACATTGTTAGAACAACATTTTACTGCTGATTTACCTCATCCAGTAAGAGTTCTGTTTAAAAAAACATGGTATAGCATGCACTATTCTGTGAGTCAAAAATCTCAAAAGATAAGAAACTTTTAAAAACATTTATGCTGTTAATCTGGTTGTACATGAAACCTGTCATGGAATAAAATAGCAATGGTGTAGACAAATACATGTACTCCATTTGAACAACTTTCTAAAAATAAATAAGTACATTTACTTTCTAAGTGCAATATAATGTTAACTTTATCTTAACTCTTAATTGATCTTGATCAATCAAGAACTTACTAAAAATTTGCTTATTGCTCTGGGGTAAGTTCTATTTTTGAATTTAAAAAAAAAAAATCATTTTCATTTTACAGTCCTGTAAGAACTTCGAAGTTAAATGCCGGGAGTTACTAGAAGGAAATGCTGGTCTTCCAAATACCAGTATCCTTTTGTGAGGATATAAGTGACCAAATTTCTATTCCAAATGATTAATCTTAAATCTCAAAACATTACTTAGAAGTTAATTAAATAAAAAGTCTCAGCTTTATTACAACAATTGAAATAAGCTGTTTTAAAGCTTCATTACACATATTTTTTTAACTAGAGCAGTGTCACTGGAGCTACTAAATTTGCACTGTGCTAATCAAGATCAGACTCTGGTCTAGGATTTTTCAAAAATCTGGCATTAAAAAAAGTCTTAAAGGAGGCTTAAATAAGATTTCCTCCTGAAATAAATCTTTGATGGACCACGTATATTAATATTTGAAAGTTTATGTTACACACAAACCCCCAGATTACTTACTTGCATCATGCTGGGACATGTGATTTGAGTATTGTAAAAGGGCTGATGCAGTATAGTGACCAAATACTCGTCCTTCTACCATCTCGAGATTTCTAATGGATATTCTTATTGTTCTGTGTCTAGTGCATTGTCACTTTGAATAAAATTTTATAATGTTCCTCATATTCAGCAGCAGAATGCATACCAAGTTGCTTGTCTTTCTGTCTCCAGCCTTATAGCCTATAAAATGGCCAAAAAAAAAAAAGGGTTAAAAAAGAAAGGTAGTAAGGGGACCATGTAATCTTCTGTTTCAATTATATTTATATGTTTCAACCTTTTTTTTTTTCTTTTTTTGGGGGGATCTAATATTATGGGACTAAAAATCCATGAATTTTTGATTGTTCTATTTTGCCTTTAGTTACTCTGTTGCTCAGTGTGTCTGGATGAAACTCATTATCTACGATGGCCAAAGGCAATGTTTCTGTAATGAAAGCTTAACTATGTAAAGTGACTCAGAGTTTAAGGAAGTGGAATTTTTTGTGTCTTAAATTGCTGCTGCACCATTAAATTACTTTTATCCCTAATGTGAAATGTTATACATTGTGTTTTAAGGTGGATAAAAATGAATATAAAATGCTATGTTACCAAGATGAAGTAAGCATTTAATGGTATTTCAGACTAGCACTAGGAATATCTATTATGTTTTGTTTTGGAAATTTCCTCAGATAACTATGAGATTCCTTCTTTTTCACATCTCAGAAACAGCATATAGCTCAACACAGCACTTCCTTATATCCATCCAGGAGTTAAGTGGACTTATGGGGGTTTCTGCCATATGTTTTAGTTTATTTTTACACTTTATCATAAAATATGTATTTTCTACTTCCATTTAGTAGCCTGAAAAAAATGTCACATATAGGCAGACAGGATATAGGGAATGAACTGGCTTCTGTCTCTGGAATTTCTGTTTTACTTGACACAAGGATCAAAAACTTCTATTCTATGCAGGGTCCTAAACCAGAGCACCTGTGAGTACAGTACTGAAAAGAGTTGTCTCTAGCACAAGTAAGTTCTGTAAAAGACCTATTTTTTGGAATGTAATGTTTTTGCTCTAAAGCTGAATACTAACAAAGGAGTCTTCTCATTACACTGAGAAATTATATTGTTGTGGTTTTGTTTAGTGGGGGCGGGGGGGGAGGCTAAGGTGGTAGCTTCTGTAATTCTGTAGGAAACTGCTAGAAGTTGCTCCCCTTTGTTCTGTGGACTCAGCCAGGCCCAGGGCAGACCCACTGCTGGCCAAGGCCAAGCCGATTGGTAGCAGAATGTTCCGTGATAACGCCTCTGCGATAATATATTTAGGAAGGCGAAAACAGAAAAAAAAAAAGAAGAGAAGATGTGAAGAAGCTGAGCAGGGGCAGAGGTGCAGAGGGGGAGGCACAGGCCTTGTGGGTCTTGCAGGCCTCACCCTCTGGCCTCTCGCCAGGCGGCCGACTGGGCCCAACTCAGCCTGGCCTGGATGTAAGAGGTGGAGAGGAGATGAGATGGGATGGATGATGTGAAGAGATTCTGAGAGGCTTCTGCCAGCCCGTTGTGAAGAACTTTTCTTCTTTTCTTGTAAGAGGAACGGCTGCAGATTCCAAGGTCAGTGAAGAAGGAGAGGGAGGAGTAATGCGGCTCCTGGCCAAGATTCCCCTGCAGCCTGTGGTGACGACCATGGTGGAGCAGGTTGTCCCCCTGCAGCCCACGGAGGTCCATGGAGGAGCAGAGATCCACTTGGAGCCCATGAAGGACCCCACACCAGGGGAGGTGGATGCCTGAATGTGGCTGTGGCCTGTGGAGGGCTCACTGGGGCATCTGTTCTTGAGGGACTGCACCCCATGGAAGAGATGACCCATGCTAGAGTAGTTTCACAAAGGACTGGCCCATGGGAGGGATCCCATGCTGGAGCAGGGGAGGAATGTGAGGAGTTTTTCCCCCAACTGTGAAGCAGCGGCATAAAACAAGGCATGATGAACTGACCGTCACCCCCATTCCCTCTTCCCCCCTGTGCCGCTCAGGGGGGGAAGGTAGTAGAGATGATGTTAAGCTCGGGAAGAGGGGTGGGGTGGGGGCAGGTTATCTTGTTCCCTGCCTCATTCTCCTGCTAGTTTTAGAAATAAATGGTTTTCCCCAAGTCGAGTCT
>WHYT01017630.1:5747-17308 GCA_009806455.1 Tetrax tetrax
CACTGATGAGGTTGCAGGTTTAGTTTCTCATCACTTTCGACTGAATTCATAGTGTAAAAGGAATTGCCAGAATCATAGGCTCATAACCTTCCTGTGCTCCTGATGGGGATGCAAATATACCTACAGATAGCTGCTTCTGTTTCTTTCCCTCTTCTGTCCTTGTGGTTTCTTCCTCCTTACTTTTTTTTTTAATTTAAAATATCTTCTCATTGTCCAGTCTAGCATGTGTTGCAGGGTAATGTATCCTATAAATTCATTCAACTCTTTTTTTTTTTTTTTTAAAGCTGCGTTCTTCTCTAGCTCTGTTTCTGTGTCATTCGCCTTTCTCCTGCTGCTGCCCTGCCTTTGTGTGGTATTTCCTATCTTCCATCCTGTCATCCAAAGCTCTGCCCTCTGAAGAATGTTCCCTCCTTCCAGTTTGTCAACTTATTTTTTTGGTTTTCCTCCCAGATGCTTCATCTCTCCCTTAGTTCTTTCTTTATCCAGTTCTGAGCTTGTGAAGTTTAGTTCGTTCTGGGGCGTCACCTCTGTTTCCAAGATTTAATGTTCTGCAGTACCCCTGCTAGGTTTGTTAAGCTTTATTTGCTAAGTGGGGAGATCGTGTAGTCTTTAACGATCTGAGTGGGGAGATGGGTTCTTCCTTAACAATCTGAGCCATTTCTGCTCTTGGATGCTGTGGCCCTGTCAGCTGGGCTGCCGCTTGCTTCTGCTCCGCTGCGACGTAGCACGTTGGATGTGGAGTATTTGGGTGAGGGAAGAGGGAGCTTTCTGGGGATTTGTGTTTATGTGCCCGGTGTGAGGACAGAGGACTTCTTCGACATCTCCAACTTGGTGTCTCATTCTTGTCAGAACAAGCCTGAGTGAACAGTACAGGTATTTTTTTAAAAAAAAAAAAAAGAAAAAGTGAAATTATGAATGAGTATGTATCTGTAGATAGCTAGCTGCTGCTAGTTTTAACATGTCATATATTGAATTATACTCCACTTAATAAAGTTGCGTGTAACCTTTCGCTATGCGTATACTTTGTGCTCTCCGGTGGAATTTGACTACGCTTCTGTAATCTCACTGGTTATGTTGGTAGGTTCCTGATAAGGTTTAAGGCAACGTTGGCTCTGAGTCAAGCTGCCGAAGTAGAACCTAACGGCGGTTCCAGTTTTAAATGCTTTTAAAATCTAACACAGCAGCTACGACGCGGATCACTTAACAGATACTGTGTTAGGAAAAAGTCTCGTCGCAATGTGGGTAGCGCTGCAGGAGGGGAGGTAACTGGAAAAGAGAAGTGTGGAAGAATATATATATTTATGTATGTGTATAGCCAGGTATATTAGGATGCCGTAAGAGATTCTGAACAATTCTAAGAAAGCGCTGCTTTTCCTGGCCTGCGGCAAAGTGGCAGTGAGGAGTTTACCTGTCCTTTCCGCTCTCCAGCTGCAGGGAATGCAATTTGTTTGGATACTCTTGAACCCTGTACTGGGCAACAGAGCACGTTTGCCTCTGGCTAAGGGGTATCTGATAAGGCCTTGTTTGAAAAATTCCTCTTTAGAAGTTCCTCTCTGCACTTGCTGGGAGGTTTTTGTAAGGAGGTAATCTTTTTTTTTTTTTTCCTTTACAATGCTCAGAAATTTGTCCTTCGTTGCCACCTTTCCTTTTTCCTTCAAGGTCGTTCACTCCCCTCAGCAGACATGATGCTTGCCTCTGGTGTTGGTGGCTTTATTTAAGCAGGAGCAGAATGATTTTCTGTGCCTACAAATTCTGCATCGCGTAACCTGGCAGAGCGGAAGACAGCGGAAGAGTTAGGAAAACTCATGAAAACTGTATGCACAATTACTGTTTTAGTCTGGGGTTGACACTTGAAAAGGCTTTCCTTAGGCACCTAGGAGATCTAAAGACTTCTTTTCTTTAAAGCTTGCCGTTTTCTTTGGAGTTGATGACACTTCTTTCCTCTTGGGTTGATCTTTCTCACCATAGTGAGTATTGTGAGTTCATTGGGGTTTTTTTTCCAAGTTCTGTTAATTCCTTGAGGGGATGTAGCGTGATTCTTTGCTAAAAGAATAAATACACAGAAATTTCAGAAATTTTGAGAAAAGTTGGTGGTGTTACTTCTGAATAATATTCCATATAAAGATGCCACAGAATCTGTGGTCTGGGCACGTTACCTATAATTAAGCGGTCCTCTAATGAGATACTCGCATTCTTGATGGAATTAAAACCTGGTGATGTTTTGACTGGAACTGTTTGAGGGAAGCTTGGAATGTACTTAAAAAAATGTTGCCTACTGGGTGTGGAAGTCCAAGTTTTGAGCAGGAAAGAAAAAAAAACCTTTCAGTATAAACATAGCCACAGTGTAATGATTCAGGCCTATCTTGGCACAGTGAATTGAGAGATGGACCACACTCCTTCATTTCTAATTTTTTTTTTTATCCTTGGACATATGAAAGTTAATGGATCTCTTGTTTCAATATTTCTGAGTAGCTTCACAGTTTTTGGTTAACTGATGAACAAGATTTTGACAAATCTTTGGGGTTTTTTCTTTTGTAGCAGAAGTAATAGTGTAAAAACCCAACAATCCATTAAATTTATTTTTTTTTCCCTCCACTTTAAGTTTTGCATTTCAATGAGCTTTTGCTTATTAAAGCAATTCCAGCGCACGCTCTGGAAGTCTGATTTTGAACGGCTTGTGTTCCCTTAGAAGCTTTCAGGAGAATTCAGGCTGTTGTGTTAGCCGGTGAGCACTGTGCCTTTAGTGTGCGTTTGTAAAAAGATGATCCCGGTGCTAAGTACAACATGTTGCATTGTCAGTTTTGACTCGGTGCCCCCTTTTTTAAGAAAGAATTCATTAGCTTTCATAAAGTTGCGTGGGGGTTTTTTTCTGACTTTTAGCTGAGTATGGCCTTTCCTGGAGCTGTCATTTTTCACCGTGATGTTACCTGGCAGAACTCCAGCGATGCAGTCCGGTAAAGTTGCCTTTGTTACAGGTTTTTATGGTGCCAGTTGCAAGGCGTAGCTGAAAATCGGCCGAGTTAGGGGTGTATATCAGAATATACAGTATAGGATCATTCTAAAGGAACAAAATGCTTTTCCTTCAGTCTACTTGTTGAAACCCAAGCCTGATTCTGTGAGGAAGACTTTCTCTTTGAGGCTCTGTGTATTCTTAATCCCAGCTCTTTCTCTCAGAACGCTGTATGCAAGAGGAATGGAAGATGTTGAGGACGTACCACAAACGTCATGATAGGCTGTATTGGAAAGAGGAAGAGCATTCTTATCGTTCCAGACACAATTAGTGTAGCCTGGCTTAATTTCCTACGCTGTTTTGTTGTATTTGTTCTGTCATGTTTTGTTGGGAAAAGGTTTATGTTGCAGGTTTTGCATCCTTTGCCAATAGTGCTTTCAGCATCTTTTGCAGACAGTGCTTTCAGCCTTTTAGCGTAACGTACACAAAGACTTCTATAAACAATACCGACTGCGGCTCGGGACACGGGGAATGCTGATAAAGGGCATTCCAGCCTTTTCACCTAGCTTTGTGACTGAAGATGTTATTTTTTTTTTTTTTCTTCCCTTTCCCTCCGTGGCAGCCTTGTCTTTCCCCTGGAAGTTATTTTAGATATTCGCAGGTGAACGTGGAGATGTGCACCCTCTGGAGAAGCGGATTTCGTGTTATTCCGGTTCACGGTCCATTATATTATCTGGCTTGCGGGCACGGATTCTCGTCTCTTGCCTCTGCGAGGAGGGTGTGGTGAATAGCAGGAGACTGTATTACACCAGAACTGGCTTCACTGAAGTGTTTTTGAGTGTATGTCAAGCTGGCTCAGAACAAGCTCCATTTTTGTCGTGCTGAAAATACCCGCTAGCGCGTTGTGAATGCTGGTTCTTGGCAAGGGTGATGTTTGTGCCGCAGAACTGAAATTAATCAGGAAATAAAATCTTGTCCGCAGTCCCTGATGCAAACACAGTCCATTACCCACAGTCCCTGTTGCAGATTGGTACTTCTAAAAAAAATAATAATAAAAAAGAATACCTTGCTTCATAGACGTCGATATGACTTGGCGGATCTGGTAGTTGTTGCTGTGTCTGAAGTAATTTTTATGTTTTTGGTAAAAGTTATAATTGGAACTTGTGTGTGTTTTGTGCCTCGTAAAGGCTAGTTGAGCTTTCTGTAAAGGATGCTGAAGAACCTCTTAGGAAATGTGCAGAATTTAGGTTAGAGACCTGTTCAGCCTGTCTCTTCTTGGTGCATTGTGTGAATTCCCTTTTAATATTTGAGTTCCTGCGTTTGGGTCAAGTCCGGCTTGGAAATCAAAAGAGAACGGCCGCTCTCGTCGTCCATCAGTAGACCTCGAAAACCTCGTGCCTGCTCGATGGCAGTGAGTGGGAGACTTGTCCTGACAAATGAGGGGAACGACATTATCGGGTTGTATCTCATGTGAATACTCTCCATAGGGGCGGCAGAGGTAAAAAGAGTTTATTTTGAAGAACTTAGTACTTCAAAAGTACTCTGAAGTTACTCTGCTTGCCATCCCCAGCTGCTCATTGAGATCAGCTTCTCCTGCTCTTGGAGGACTTTGAACCTGGCTGTTATCTTGTATTACTGCTGATTTTAGTTGTCTGATGAATAAGCATCTGATTTTTTTTTTTTTTTTTTTTTTTTTTCCCCTGTGTGTTTTTGTAAGCACGTAGATTCTCTTCTTAGATGTTTAAAGTTGTTCTTGAGTTCGGAGCCGTTCCTTGGAACGGTCTTTTTTGGAGTTATTTGAAGTGTTCCTTTCTTCGTGCCTGTGAGAAGGCCGTTGGGCCCGCTCCGCAGAGGCCGCGAGAAGGTTGTTCACACGCGTCTCTGTCCTCCGGCGCCTTCTCCAGCGAGCGTCCTTTTCACGAGGAAGACAAAACGCCTCGGTGTCTAACGTTACGGGAAGGGCTCAGCCGCGCAGAAGACTCCGGAAGATTTATGGCGGTAAAGCCATCGTTATCTCCAGCTCGTGTGCCAGATGCCAAGCGGCGTCAGCGAAGAAAATGTTGTCGCTGGTGACCGTGTTTAGACACGTACAGTCCCGAGCAGAAGTAAGGTTTTGTTTTTTTTCGGCTGTGCTGGATTCTGTATTTGGAGGGGAGGATAAAAAAAAAAAAAGGGAGGAGGCAAAAAACCAAACCAGCCACAGGTTTTCTGACGGTACGATACTCTAAGTTAATCTCAGACCAAAAGCGCTTTCGAAGATGTTTGAATGTAAGAACAAATGAATTTGTGTATTTTGTGAGACATTCCTGGCAATATTTGGAAAGGCTAAAAATTTACAAAATTACTTCCTAAGGGTATAAAAGGCAGAAGTACTTTGGTTTTAATTCAGAGTTTGAGAATGACAGAGATGAAGGCCTGATTTTTATTTTTTTTTTTAAATTAAATAAAATTGACCCAAACGTTTTTCAGACTTTCAGTAATAAAATAGTTGTATTCTCTTGACAAAATTGTGATTTTTTTTTTTTTCTATCTTGAAACATTACCATGTATTAGGCTGCTGAATTTCTGTTCGTGTTTGATCTCAGAATCAATGTCTGTCCATCCTAGAGGCAGAGACAGAGGAAAGAGGCTAGAATGACTTTGGAATTAAGAAAAAAAAAAATTCAGAAAAGCAATAGTAGGCAGCATTACGGCGTCTTGATTTCTAGCAGCTGCTTTCTATGCTGTTGGTGTCTACCCAGCCTGGTTTTAGCCAATCTTATCTCTCAGTGCACTTTGCCTTTTTTCAGCTGCGTTGCCGCTAGCGAAAGAGGGCGTAGATGGCAGCGGCTTTACGTGTTCTTTTAATGTGCTTGTTGGTTATGAACTCTTCTTTCATGTTAATTGATTTTGTGTGATTGTTTCTAATTATGTATGAGTGATTTAAGCTGACTACATAAGAGGACAAGTAAATATAGCTGCCTTGTAACACCTAGTAGGAATTAGGTCCTGCTTTTGAATTTCCGCTGTATCTTCTCATTCTTCCCCTCTTCTCATCGCTGTTAGTCCACATAGTTGTGTGAGAGGCATCGTGCGCAGGTAGAGTGCTCATATTTTCTGTGCAAGATCTGCTACAGTATTTATATGTTTGTATAGTTCGGGGAAACCGGGCGATTTCTGGGAATGCTAGTATTGCTTTCAGAATTCAGTTCAATTCAAACCGCAGGAAGGAAAATAAATTGAGTGGACCATAACAAAGCCCAGACCTTTTAATTCTAATAAATGTATTTCACCAGCTCCAGTGTTACTGGTGTGAGGTGATAAACTGAAATTAATTCACTGTACTGGCAATACCAGGACACATAACTGCTCTTTAAAAGTAGATGTGCCTCCAAGGTGTCTCCCCTGGAGTGTCTAACCAGTAAGAATTTCAAACTCTTCCACACCTTTGTTCTGTGTTGCAACTATTGCTTTGACAGAACCAACTATTTTCTGCTTAGGTGGGGAATTGAAATTGCATGCAGCAGTTGGTCTTACTGCATCCGTTTGATGTGACACCGCTTGCTGCTTGCACGTAGCACTGCTTTACAGTTTGGTCGGGGGGGGTGTAACTTGTCCTTCCTGATACTGGAAGAAATTCTTTACCCTGAGGGTGGTGGAGCAGTGTCCCAGGTTGCCCAGAGAGGCGGTGGACACCCCATCCCTGGAAACATTCCAGGCCAGGTTGGCCGGGGCTTTGTGTGACCCTGTCTGGTGGAAGGTGTCCCTGCCCAGGGCAGGGGGGTTGGTCTGGATAATCTTGAAGGTCACTTCCAACCCAAACCATTCTGTGATCGGAGGAAATACTTTGGTAACTGGAATGACTTCTTCCCCCCCCGCTGCATTCTGCAATGAAAGCTATTGACATGACTTGTATTTCTTTAATATGTGTAAGCCTGTATCTAGAAATACATCTAGATAGAATACTGGGGAGCAGATCTTGCTGCCTTTGCTCTCTGAACTGATAAAATGCAAGGTAGATGTGTTCCACAAGTTCATAGAGCCATGGAACAGCCCAGGCTGGAAGGGACCTCAAAAGACCGTTTGGTCCAGCCTTTTGTGGAAAAGGGAGCCTGGATGATATTACCTAGCACCCCATCCAATCGCATCTTGAAAACCTCTAGGCCCTGGGGAGGTCGTTCCAGTGTAAAAAAAAAAAAAATATAACTATTCCTTGTACTCTGCATTTTCCACCCAATAGTAGAAAAGAGATGAAAGAGAAGTAATTTCTGCAGTTTCTCCGAGCAGCTGCAGTGCGATGAGTTTGTTTCTGCTTCTTAGCCAAAAAAACAACCAACCAAAACAACCAAAAACCCCCAAACCAAACAAAGTTTAAAAATGTTAATCTGTATTTCTATTAATCTGTGTGACAGCAGGTTTCGGTTAGTTACTGTGAGCTAATCAGTTGTGTAGAAAACAAAGAAGGCCTTGCGCTCTAGTTCTTGTAGGCATTTGAAGCTTAGGCTTTTCTGCTGAGGAGGTGAACGTAATCTTTGTTGTTATAGGAGTCTTTCATTTGTAAATCTGCAGAATTTGGGTGCTAACATCTAAAGACTGGTTAAAGTTGGTGTTTCAGTCCGTGCTGCTGGAGAAGTGACTTGACTGTCTCTAATGCCGGAGGAATCAAATCCTCTGCGTTTTGATTGCTTCTGTAGCAGCTGCTGGGCGTTAGATACTCAAGAAATAATGTAAAAACACACATAAGGAGTTTGAGCATCATCTAGTGTGTTGCTGATAAAAATGTTCTTTAATTCTGTGTTTTCCACAGAATTAAAGCTCCCTTTTCTTTTGGTAAGCGGTGGCTATCTTCTTTTTTCATCTTTACGAAAGTGCAAGTGCAAGTAGGAGAGAAGGTACGTTCCCTTGACTTGAAATCAGGGATGGTGGTGTTGTTATTCCCGATTTCCTGGGGAGACTTGGGCTTCTGACCAGTCGCGTTCTGTGTCCCACGGCCAAGGTTTACCGCTCCCGCGGAGCTCTGCTGTGCCAGAGGAATGTGGCTGTCGACAGCGGGCTTTGCTCTGGAGTTTGGGGTAGTCTCTTAAACACCCCGGGCCTAGATTGCGGAGCGTGTTGGGCTTTGATCTTCCCCAAAGAGTTGGTTTTACTTAGCGGGAGTGCTTTGATGTTCTCCGCTTGCTGCAGCTGATGAATGCCGAGTCCTTTGCGTGGAGGTGCCCTGCAGTGCTGCTGTCCGGTTCCTACGACCAGACCCTTTCAGCCAAAGCCACGTTCTTGTGATCCAGACGTATCCAAACGCTTTTCTTCTCCCAGGGGAGCAAATGGATCTCCCTGTTGTAAAAGTTGAAATTTTGAAATTTTTTTTTTTTTTTCTTTCTAAATTTAGCAGGTTAGTTCAGTATTGTGCTAGACGAGGGCTGGGCTCTGTTATCTTCACGTCGCTAGCTGAACGTTTGAAACGCGCTTTGCCTGCTCCTCCCCAGCTATGCTGGCCAACTGCCAGCGCAGAGGCAGCCTGTATTAGCAACTGTGTTCTGGTTTTACTCTAGCTTTTCATTCAGGAAAAATAATCTAATTGCGTGGTACTCCTGCTCCCCAAAAGTGCTGTTTTCATAAGTGAATTTCCAATTTAGCTGTAGTGAAAACTGATTCTTAATTCCCAGTTGAGCACCTGAGCTGCACTTGCCCTTGGGAAAAATTATTCTCGGTTGGGCTTCCTGTTCCAAGGTGTTTGTAGCAGCTGATGCTACTGCAGGTAATAATCAAGATTGAGGAGAGCTGGTAACAAAAAGAAGAGGCTTCTCATATGCTTTCAGATACCTTTTCCAGGAGGCTGGTTGGCAGTAGACTTGAGTTTCTGCTTCTTGGAAAACGGATGGGGTGGGACCCTGGCATCTCTCTCTGTGTGCAGGGAATGATCAAAGCAGAAATGGCTGGTTGTACTCAAGAACCTTCCAGGTGGAATGGGTACGGGTAGGGAATGCCACCATTCCAGAAAAGGAGATGAGCTGAACTGGAAGAGAAACCATTCGGGGATGGGTAGTGCCATGGTGGCAAGTGGCATCAGTATGAAAATGCTAGGATTATTTTTTTTTAGCTACTTCAACTCCTTTTCTCATTATTTCAACAACAACCCAAATTCAGAAAGCACAATTCTGTTTCGGTGTCACTCCCATTGCTTCCTCTGAGTCCCCTCTGACCCAGGGATAACGTGTGTGAGCTGAATAGCGGGGAGCTGAGGAACCTTTCCAGTGCTTATTTAGAAGATGGTGGTAGGAGGAAGAGTGTATTTCGCAGTTCTCGGCGACCGACGGTTCCAATTCCTGCATCCACGGTATGAGCAGGCTTAAACGTCCTTTGGAGGAGAGCTGTGAACAGGGTTGTTCACAGAAAGCCTTATGGGGAGCAGGAACGTGCTTTCTTGTTAGGACATCTGCGCCCGGAGCGGCGTGTCCAGCTGTGGGTGAGCAGTGAGGTTGGTTCACCTTCGACATCTCAAACCCACTTTCTTTGGCAGAGTTCCGAGGCTTTGCGCTGACGTGGCCGAGGCGCGGGCGCGTTCCACGCTGGCCGTCCGTACGTGCAGCGGTGTCTGGGAGAGAGGTGTAACAAATGGCAGCTGTTTCCGAAACAGCAGCAGCTTTTTGTCAGGGTGCAGGTGGGTCAGCACGCAGAGGGGTGTAAACAGTGTGGGAATGTTGCACAGGGATACTCCTCGGGAACGGTGGTGTAGTGGAGAACGCGCTGAGATTCTGCACGCTGCGTGAGAAGTGGAGATAAACCGCCTTCACCTGCAGCTTGCTTGCTTGCTCTGAAACAGGAATACTCTGGCATATACCTCCAGATTTATTTTAGAAATTGGAGTGTGTGTTTTCAGTGAACTATTAAATTTTATTGACTTAAAAAATAACAGTATGTTTACTGTATTCTCAGACAGGGCAATTGTGCTTTGAGGAAAAAACATGGTGGTAATTATTATTACTTATCAAATGCATTAAAGTACAGAATTTGACTTATGTTAATGATAATGAAACCCTTTGAAGGGCACAAATTAAAAATGAACTAGCTGTATCAAAAATATAAGTAAAGAAAGGAGAAAAGTCTTTATTATAAACCTGGGTGATGCTGTCAAGATTCCCAAAATGTGACAGATGAGTAAGGTAAAAACTTTAAGGTGGTTGTTGCCTACTACAAAACATTTTGCAGATCCAGGATGAAGTCAGCTGCTTGAGTGATAAAATGTGTCTTGGCTTCTTCAGAGAGCTGTAAAGCAAATGGGGATCAAAGAAACTCCTCATATTCCTGTTTTCTCACAGCGCCTCGTAGGCCGTCTGGATTACAACACGCTAGTATTTTTCTAAATAGGGAATAGCTCGAATGTGATGAATCAGGTTTGGGTAACCTATAGAAAAGCACCTTTGTATTTGTCTAAATTCTGTCTCTCCCGAATGTTTGCTTCGTTTCCCATTTTAAAACAAAACCTCATTAGTGATTATTTTAAATGCACTTAAGCTTTAAAACCAATCTTGGTGTTTGTTGTAAATGCTATAAAGATGCTGTGCTTTTATTTTGAAAAGGGTGGATGAAATGTTCACGCTCACCAGCAGCTTTCTGATTGTTCTTTTTTGATTTTTATTCTACTAAAGGGGAAACTCTATTGTTCTAGCATTTTTTTTTTGTGTCTGGATGTTTCCCTGGTCACATGCTGGACTGCTAATACTTCTCTGAGACAAATTGCTGAAAACATTGACTACGTTTGAGGTTACAAGAATTCTCTATATATAGTGACAGAATTGATTTTTTTTTTTTTGGCTCTGTTGCTAGTGGCAACTCATCCTAATCCCAAACTGTACGGTAATGTGATTTACGGTGAGGACATTGCTCTCTGTTGAATGTTGCCTGGAAATTTTTTTTCTGTGTGCGTTGCTGGAGGGACGTTGTTCAGGCACAAGGTAAAGATATTTCACGGTTTAAGAAAGAGTTGTTTGTCATAGGTTTTGTGGATTAGAACATTTAAAATGATGAATAAAATCTTAGTTCAAAAGCATAATGAAAACTGAAACTTGGGAGTAAATTGCTTTGTTGTTTTTGATAGCTTTATCAAGAAGGAGCTTTTGATTGATTGGAAGCTTGTGCTGATAAAAATCATAAATACCTCCTGTTTAAACTCCAGTGTGCTTGTGGGTTTCTACTATCACACAAAATATCTTGCCTATATGTTAATATTTTTGTTTAAATCAGGTAACTTTAGCTGAGCATGTTCCACATACTGCATTAAAAAGCTTGTGTGAGAAATGTTACCAAGATGTATGTGATAAAAAACACCTAAACACCTAAACCTGCACCCACTGGCCTGTGCCGGTTGTGATTGACCTCCAAAAGTCCGGCTAAAGATAACGGCTTCGTTAACACATTGCATGGGGAAGTCGTAGATTTAGGTACATCACTTAACTACTGTGAGTAAGGCATTACTCTTCAAAATCTAAACGGGCTTTTTAGGGAGGGATGTCTTTTAAAGAGCAGGAAACCATTCATGTGTTCATTTGGAACTTTTAAAGTCAAGAAATTCAGAGGCAGACTGTCTGGATTTTGTCTTTCAAAGCAAGGTCTTGTTTATCTGCTCTCTGTGGGC
>WHYT01017630.1:18120-30560 GCA_009806455.1 Tetrax tetrax
CTAAGTACAACATGTTGCATTGTCAGTTTTGACTCGGTGCCCCCTTTTTTAAGAAAGAATTCATTAGCTTTCATAAAGTTGCGTGGGGGTTTTTTTCTGACTTTTAGCTGAGTATGGCCTTTCCTGGAGCTGTCATTTTTCACCGTGATGTTACCTGGCAGAACTCCAGCGATGCAGTCCGGTAAAGTTGCCTTTGTTACAGGTTTTTATGGTGCCAGTTGCAAGGCGTAGCTGAAAATCGGCCGAGTTAGGGGTGTATATCAGAATATACGGTATAGGATCATTCTAAAGGAACAAAATGCTTTTCCTTCAGTCTACTTGTTGAAACCCAAGCCTGATTCTGTGAGGAGGACTTTCTCTTTGAGGCTCTGTGTATTCTTAATCCCAGCTCTTTCTCTCAGAACGCTGTATGCAAGAGGAATGGAAGATGTTGAGGACGTACCACAAACGTCATGATAGAATCATAGAATCATAGAATCATAGAATGGTTAGAGTTGGAAGGGACCTTCAAAGGTCATCTAGTCCAACCCCCCTGCAAGAAGCAGGGACCTCCCTGACTAGATCAGGTTGCTCAGAGCCTCATCCAGCCTGGCCTTGAATGTTTCCAGGGATGGGGCATCCACCACCTCTCTGGGAAACCTGTTCCATTCTCCTCCCAGCCTGGGTTTGTGCTGGGATTGCCCTGACCCATGTGCAGGACCTTGCACTTGGCCTGGCTGAACTCCATGAGGTTGGCACGGGCCCACCTCTCCAGCCTGTCCAGGTCCCTCTGGATGGATCCCTCCCTTCCAGCGTGTCGACGGCACCACATAGCTTGGTGTCATCGGCGAACTTGCTGAGGGTGCGCTCTATCCCACTGTCCATGTCGCTGTCCATATCCCACTGTCCATTTCTACTATCACACAAAATATCTTGCCTATATGTTAATATTTTTGTTTAAATCAGGTAACTTTAGCTGAGCATGTTCCACATACTGCATTAAAAAGCTTGTGTGAGAAATGTTACCAAGATGTATGTGATAAAAAACACCTAAACCTGCACCCACTGGCCTGTGCCAGTTGTGATTGACCTCCAAAAGTCCGGCTAAAGATAACGGCTTCGTTAACACATTGCATGGGGAAGTCGTAGATTTAGGTACATCACTTAACTACTGTGAGTAAGGCATTACTCTTCAAAATCTAAACGGGCTTTTTAGGGAGGGATGTCTTTTAAAGAGCAGGAAACCATTCATGTGTTCATTTGGAACTTTTAAAGTCAAGAAATTCAGAGGCAGACTGTCTGGATTTTGTCTTTCAAAGCAAGGTCTTGTTTATCTGCTCTCTGTGGGCATGAAAGGCCAATTAGTTTTCTCCTCCTTTGAGTTGAGTGGGGTTAGAAGAACAGTAATATAAATACACCAACCGATCAGTTTTATACCCGTCTGCCAGTGCAGGGATTGAAAGGTGGTAACAGAGCTGAGAGTCTTGCGTTTTGTGATGGGGTGGGCGGCAGTACCCAACCGCGACGAGCTGAAGGGTCAGTTGGAGGTTTTTTATCTACAGAAGATAATGGGAGTTGTTTGGTTTTCCTCTATTTACTAGAGACTTGCTTCGTAGTAAAGTGATTGAGAGAAATTCAGGTTTGTAAGCGTGCTGCCGCTTGTTTCTGGTATAGGAGGTGAAGCCTTCTCTGGCTTATTTACCTCTGGGTCCAAACTGGAATAAGAAAAATGATGCTGATGAAGACCTCTAGCTGTGTTTAGAAAGAGCTGTACTTTATGTCAAGGATGGGGCGGATGACCGCGCAGAGGCAGATCCTTTCTAGCTCTGCCTCTCTTCCAGGTTTTCCTAATTCCTCTGGGATCACTGCATAGCAGTCTTTTTTTTCCCGTTTCACAGAGTTGCTTCAGGGGAAGGCAAGAGGGTGATCTAGATACTGAAAATTGTGTGTGAAAGCTGTAGTAAAACAATTGTAGATAAAAGCCAGCGGGAAAGGCAGAAGACTGCTTTTGACACGAGTACGCCGCGCACAACTTTTGATTCCTTGGTTTAGGAGGATCTTTGTTTGCTATCTGCTGATTTAAGTTATAAGCAGACTTTCTGCAAACTGGTTGCAATGTTTTCTGCTTTAAATACCTCTGTTTACGTCCAACAGAATTTTCCTTTAGTGCGGTTTATCTTCGTGGGGAATGAGTGGATATTGAAAGAGTAAACGTTCCAAAGGACAAACTGTAGCAAAGCTGCCCGAGATGAGTAGTTTTAGCGGCAGGAAAAGCGTACTTCGAATTGCAGCATCGGCATGCCGAATCGGACGCAGTTGGTGAGGTGCTGTAAATCCTCCGTGTAGCAGAATAGGAGGAGAAGGATGTAGCAAGGCTCCTCAGGGTGGTGAAATGTTCCGCAGTAGCTGAATCAACAAGGGATTGCTGTGCACTTGGCTATAAAAGGGCCGGGGAGGATATTGTAGCTTTTATTTACTTGGGGAAAAGGACTGGTTGAAAACAGCGATATGTGTTACGGTAAGGAATTTATAGAGGAGAGAAGAGCTCTGACACGTTACGGGATGTTTGAACGGTCGGTTACTGCCATTCCGCAGGAACTCTGGAGCTGTATTCAGGAGATACAACTCTCAAGGTTAAGGCAGAAGAGAAGATAATAGAAAGAAATAGAAAGAGTATGTATGTTAAAATATCCACTACTTTTTTTTTTTTAAATATTTGCCAGAGAACTAGACAAATCCACTGAGGTAGGTAGAAAAAGTGAGGGATGACTTGCCAACAAGCTGCAAGAGCAGCGCCCTACAGGGAGGAGAGCTGAATTTCTTGACTCAGCAAGCAAAGAGCTTCTTGATGTTACAAATATTTGTACTTCAAGAGTTGTAAAGATGTCCTTCAGGCATCTGCTGAGATCAGGCAGACCTCCGGTTGATTCACAAGCAGGAAATGTCACTGGCTTCTCGTGGTGGGTCACAGAGCTTCACTGTGGGCGAAAGTTGAGGCTGTGGGTGACCTCGCAAGGGTGGTTTTGAGTTTGTTCTTCTGGCTTGTGTGCTTTCACAGCTGACGGGAACTTGGGCTACCCAGCAATGATCGGATTAGTGCGCTCTTGTTAAAATTCTTGGCCTGGAGGCCACATTCACACTGCGTTGAGATGCTTGTGGTATAAGAACTGCAAATTGTCCATAGTTGCTGCGGGAGGAAGGCCGGGATTCGTAACATGCTGTTGGGCGTCCTGTCCAGACTAATGGCAGCTTGGGCTTCTGTGACCACTAATTGACTTCAGGACCTGGAGACAGGCTGTCATGAGAGCAGAATTCAGCTTCTTGGTGGGCAGAATCTCCTGGGGAGCAGCCAGGAAGGGGAAATATGCCTGGATTGATGGTTTAACTTAGCTTTTCTAAGGAAGACTTCCAGAGAGCTAAGGAGCAAACCACCCCGTTGTGTGGGAAGATGAGGAATTTCAGCGGAAGCCCCACAAGGCTAAGCAAGGAGCTGAAGGACAGCGTTACATCCCGTGAAAACCGTGGGCTGTAAAGGAGGAGTATTAAAGCTCTGCTTGGCTGCTGAAGGACAGTTGCATCTACAGCTGTCCAGGGACATGAAGAGCAATAAAAGGGGTGCTGCAAGAATGGTAGCAGCAAGGCATTTTTGGAAGCACCAGAGGAGATAGCCTAGTTAACAGCTTCTAGAGAGAAGACCACAGTATTCAACATTTATTTTTTCCCTCAGTCCTTGCAGGTGAAACTTCGCCTAGACTTACGTGCTGTGTATCTCCATGCAGAGCTACGTGGATGGTGGTCTTGTGCTAATCTGAGACAGCAGGCTTAGCTGGAGAACAGACAAATAAAGCCAACCCAAAATCTAAGCAGCAAAACTGCCTTTGTACGGTGCTGTTAAATGCTCAACGCAGTAATTTATTCCAGAGTTTATTTAATAGGTGGTGTAAAGTCTTCAGCAGGAAAGGCAGCAGTAGCAGTGCTAATATTATTCAGAGCTGGCATGGAATAGGAAGTGTCTGCACTGAGGGATCTAGACTCTTGCTCCTTGATAAAAATGCTGGTGAATTGCTTGTTAAATCTGGAAGGTAACAGCCTGTGTGTAAAACAGTCACCTTTCTGGGAAGAGGTCAGTTTCATTCAGATGATATAAAATCACTGGACGAAAGTTTGTTATTTTTAAAACCAAACATAAAGACTATTATTTGCTGTAATGTAGCATTTGGTGATTTTTTTTTTTTTTTTTTAATTTTTTTTTTTTCTTGGAGTGGCTGAAAAGGAAGGAAGGATTCAGGGACGAAATGTCTCGTTAGCCTGCTTGCATAAGAAGACTTTTCACTAACTAGTAGAGAATACTTTAAAATGGGTTTGTCTTTACTTTCCCAAGACAGTTGAGTGAGGCTGTCCGGATGGACGCAGACGTATGAGCACCTTTGCCCCGTTCTCGGAGCTGGCAGGTCTGTTAGTCAGATACAGAAGTCCCCAGTGAGTGGTGGGGGAAGTCCTGCCAGCTTGGACCACGACCAGAGGAACCGTCAGGTTTGTCCCAGCTGCGTGGGCCCGCCAGTGACACCTGGGGCACGCACCGCGGCGTTCCCGCTCCGAACCTTGCCGCTTCCCAACTCACTTACTTTGGTTTTTTGTGGTATATTTATGGCCGTCTGTCAACATAGAACTTAAATTTGTCTTAAATGTAACAGATTTTAAAAAGATTCTTTATTGATGATGCTAGAACAATAGCAGTAGTGAATGGAGATGTTGGCACAGACGTAGTTTGAAAAAACAGACTGTTTGTGGAGATGAAAGCATTCCTGGAGAAGGAAGTTTGCATGCTTTGTCCTAGGTGAATTTTTTGATGCGTAAGTAAAATACTATCAGTGTTGCTTAATGATCAACATGGTCATGGTGGGCAAGTAGAACTTTTGCCATGCCAGGAAACAAGCTATGGCTAGAAAAGATTAAAATAAACTCTACGAGGTCACTAGTGCTACTTTCTCAAACTCTTGTATGTAAGTATGTTGAATACTTTTTTTTTTAATGATCATCCCTCGATCATTCTTTTAGGATTTTCATACAAGTTATAAATAAAAGGAGCACCCTAAACCAGGAGAAAAATCCCAAGAAACAACCAGTGCTGTATGGATTTTCAAGGTACAGTTCTGTATTTGCAAAGCAGGTAGCCTGCTGGCTTTGCAGCTGCGGAACTGTCAGGGCTGGCTCGGGGCGCAGGGAGGAGAGGAAAGAGGACCGCGCTACCGTTGTCACTGACAGCACAACGCCTTACCCAAAAGTACAGGAAAGAAGGGTCGTTACCTTCTGACACTTCTTCTTTTTTCCCTGCTAATGCCGTGTTTGAACTTCATATCAACCCGAAAAAGCTTAGGGAGCTGTGCAGTTTTCTGTCAGATACTTGGGTGGAATGGCAAAGCTGACGCTGATTTTTTCAGATGCTCTAGGCAGTGAAATGGTTCTGCTGCTTTATTCCAGGCAAGGCTGCTGCGGTGCCTTAAGACGGTACGATTTTCTGTGTTCAGAGGGGTTCTGCTCAGAAAAGGGAAAGCCAGACTTCTGTGTAATTATATGAACTCCCCAACCTGCAAAAGTCTCTGAATTTGAAGCCTTGGGTGCTTCATGATGAAAATTGCTTCTGATCCTCCTGCCTCCGTCGTATGTAGTGTTTTAAATTGCCTCTTTGAAGTGGCGCAGCGCTCTTTTCTTTGAAGAACCACGTGTGCACTTACCTGGTGGGAAGGAGCTAACCGGAGACCCCTCCTTGCTAGAAATACATTTCTGATGTTAATAACCTGGGTTGTTGCTGCTACGGCTTCTGCAGTCTGTATATAGATAACTTCAGAAATCAGTGCTTTTCTGTGAAATGATTTAACCTCCAGACACTCAGAATTTTATGCACGTCCTTTTAAATGCTTTGGTGATGGTAATTCTGTTTAGTGTAAACAGCAAAACACGAAGAAGAGACTACTGCGTGCAGCGTTTGAGGGTCTCGTCGTGATGACTGATTTCTGTAGATGAATTATTGCTCCAGGTACGTCGTCTCTGTCTCTGCTGGACGTGGAAAGGGAATATTAACGCCGTCTGTCCCTGCGCGGCCGGGGGTTCCTGAAGTACCTCATTAGGCGCGCAGCTGCTAGCGCGCTGTCTTATCGCAGCGTTTCTTGCCAACCGCTGGCCTAAGCGGAGCTGCGGTGATGATTTATGTTGGCTGAAGGGCTTTGCAGTTCAGTTGTGCCTTTGTTAGTGACACACCTGGCCTGAAACTGAAAACGAGGGAAAAGCGCTGGTTCACTTGTGTGGTGGTGATTCATTATGGTGATTTTTATGTTACTGGGGAAAGTGGAATGAGGGATCCAGATAAAAGCAGTGAATTAAACCTTCAAACAAGAACGTCAGCATTCCTAAAGAAATCCTGTTTTCCTACAAGAGTAGAAAATGTTTTGGCCACCTTCTTCACCCCAGGTATTTCAGGATTGCTCCCCCTTTGATTTTTGTACTGGCAGCTGGAATTACAAAGAATGTTTGAATCCAGCCATGACCATATCAAATGTAACTGTCTATTAAACATTAGCTGTTGTACCTTTGAAGTGTTAAGATGTTTATTCTGATACACTGCACCTTTTGCTTACATGTGCGCGTGGTTTCCCTTAGCAAGACTGTGCAGCAGCGTTTGCTACTTGACGCAGCAGTTGGTGCAGCAGTTCTCAGGCTGCTTCTTCAGCGATCAACTTCTGGATGCTCATGTTGGTTTGCTGCTGGCTCTAGCAGGCAGCTTCTCTTGGCTGTTTCCTGACAGGGGAGTGCTTGAACCTTTTGTCTTCAGCAAACTAACCAGGGAGCAACTCTTCAACAGATGTCTGGAGCGTGGCTGTACAGCGGCTAGCCTGGAATACAGGTAGCAGGTGGCAGGACAAGGTGGGCCAAAGGCTCAGCTCAAGATGTGGAATCGCTTGGCATTGAGCAGTGGTGATGTTGGGAACGCGATGGGGAGCAGCTGCCCTCAGCACAACTGACGTCGCGACCCAGAATGAGGATGCCGCTGCCCGGGTCGTGGGCTGCGAGGTGTGCGTGGTGCCTCTCCCTAGGGCTTGGGTCACCGTGTGGGACGTGTGCTCTGATGGAGCACTGAGTGCCACCAAGTAAAGCAGCTGTGGAAGGAGGTGAACATCGGAGGGAGGGGATGGTCACTGGAGACTCCCTCCAGTAGGAAACAGAAGCCATGTGCTGAGCTGACTCGATGTCTTGGGGGGTTTGTTGTTTGCTGGGGAATTAGATCCAGGATACTGCAGAACAACTAAAAGGCTCATCCAGCATGGGGACTGTTACACCTAGGATGCTACCAGAGGTGACCTTGAGTCTGTAAAGAGTGGTGACAGACCTCCGGGGACAAGTGTGAAGGGCAGGGGGGCCTTGGGTGTGTTTAGTTCTTTCTGTGAGGGTGAAGGGCTTGGGCAGGAGTGGACACATCCAGCAGGTCAGCACCTGGCTGTGCAGCTGATGTTGCAGACAGGGCTTTGGGTCTTACAAACCCAAGAGCCTCGTTGAAACAAGGACTTCTGAGGAGGGATGGGATCCGTCTGACAAGGTGGGATGCAAGCACCTTGGCCAACAGCTAGACCTGGTGAGGAAGGCTGTAAAGCAGGAGAGTCACCATAACCTGAGGCAGAGGCATGCGATCTAATGAAGAAGTGTCTTGGGGACAGCGTCCTGGAAGAGGCTCTCCCCAGTGCATCAGGGAATGTGAACATGAGCCTGTGCAGCTGGGAAATAAACTGGAGGAACTGGAAATGTGTGTGCAGTTGCAGAGCTGCGAGCTTACTGGAACCACAGAGGCGTGCTAAGATCTGTCGTCTTTGAAAGGCATCTGCCGTCTTCGAGAGGCCGTGGCAATCAGGAGAGGCTCCTGATGGCTGGAAAAAGGCAAATGCCGTACCCGTTTTCAAAGGCGGCTAAAAGGAAGTTCTGGGGAACATCAGGCTGGTCAGCCTTGCCCTAGTCTAGTCCCTGGGAAGATTATGGAGCAAAACCTTTTAGAAGCCATTTCCAAAGCTTATTTTCCGAGAAAGGGACCAGGAGGTGATTGGGAGCAGCCAACGTGGACTTACCAAGGGCAAACTGTGCCTGATTGCCTTCTGGGAAGGCTGGCAGGGTGACGGCAGCGTATGTGGTATGTGTTGGCTTTCGTGAGGCCTTTGACAATCTCTTGTAATACTTTTATAGCCACATCAAGGACATGTGGGCCGATAAGCGGGTGGAAAATTGGCTGGACTTCCCAACGGTAAGCGGTGGAGAGCAGTGCAAAGTCCAGCTGGCACCTGGATGTCCCGCAGGGGATCAATGCTGGATCAATACCGTTTAATGACTTTGATAACAGCCTGCGCGATGGGATGGAACGCGCTCTCTGCAAGCTGCTGAAGGGTATCAAATTGGGGGAGAATGGTTGCTGGTTAGACTGGAAGCCGTGTTCAGAGCAGCCTTGGCAGACGGGTGACGTGGGCTGGCAGGAACCTCGTGAAGGTCAACAAAGGCAAATGCCAAGTCCTGCCCCTGGGACATGCCAGCCTTGAGCAACGGGCCAGGCTAGGGCGGCCGGCTGGGAATTTCGATGCCATCTCGTAGATAAATATTTCAAATGCATGTAGTTCACCGTCGGGGTTCCTCCCCTGTTACTCCTGCGTTAGGATCTGCTTCCCTTGCTTAGAATAAATACATCTCGTCGCTGGAAAAGGCGTTCTGGATCCATTTGGCAGTTGAGGGAGGCAGGGAATTGATATCGTATTTTAACTTGCTGCGTGCAGGTTTTTTCTTCCAAGGCAGATTGGGAGGTTCATCCCTGCTAAGAGGCTGCGTTCGTGCACGGAGTCACTGTCAGGTGGCTTTTAGAGTGTTCAGTTGTGATTTTGGACATCGCCGCACGCTGAGTGTGTCTGCTGCCAGCGCACATTGTGAGCAGAAGGCGCAAAGTCGTAGTTTTCTGCTGGCGTACGTTCCAGATGTCATGAGTTATTCTTGAGCTGCTTTTTGGGAAACTGGAAATTTTGGGGTATTTCGTAATTCACTGATTCACCTCCGTGAGTGTTGGTGGATTGAGTAAGTTTAAAATCAGTTGCAATTTGCTCTACAATTCCTGAGTAGATTTACTTCAGGAATTTTTGATGGAGTGAATTCATTTTCAAACTGAATTTCAAAATTGCCCGAATACTTTATAAAATCAAAACCATAGACAATCTTTTATTCCTCCACCTTTGTTCCCATTGTGTATTGGAGTTTAACAGATCTCCTGTATTGATCCACATCTTAATGTGTGTTTCGCTTTTTGTTGATTCGGCGCGATCCACAATTGATGAAGCACGGAGAAAACAATACCAACTTTATTGTTTTGATTCAGTTAGGGATACGACAGCCTGTATCAAAAGAATTTTTAAAAGGCTTTGGAGAGTTACTATCATCACCATGCGGTGTGTGCATGTGTCATTTTTTTTTTTTCCCTCCCTCCTTTCATCATCCTTCAGATGAAGGGCACTGAAAGTGTCAATTGTGCTGCTCTGTGTTCTGCTGAGCCGGGAAATCCAGTCTCTGTAGAGCTGAGCATGTTTTTTTTTTTTTTTTTTTCTCATTTGCTGCTCCTTGCTTTTGTTAGTGACTCTCTTAGGTCAAGGTCAGTTAAAACAGGTGCATTTCTTTAGCCTAACATGTTTGGGTGTTTCAGATGCGATACTAATTTGTACGTTTCGTGATGTTTTGCGTAGTTGTATAAATCATAAGGGGTTTTTTTTTTGCCATTATCGAAATGTCCATAGCCAAAAAATTGCATTAACACAAACTGCCAGCGCTGGGCGAGTTGTACCAGTTTGCCAGTTAATCCATCTCGGTTTGGACCATTGCACATCGTCATCTTGCACGAGGACTTGTTCCAAACACGGTTCAGGCCCCTGCTCGGCTCCTTGAACTTCTCAGCCTTTAAATGGAAACACATTCACCTGTCCAAACGTAGCCCCTTCTTTTATTCAGCAGACCTGTACATGAAGTGTCAGTTTACATTTTTGCATAGCTCTCTAGATGCAGTTAAATTCATTTTTTAGTATAGAGAGTAATTCACTTTTTAATTTTTAGGGTGCCACTGTGTTTATCTGTTCTTACTGTGCAAACTGTGACTTTCATCCTCACATTTGTATGACTGGACAATCTTGGCCAATACAACATTGTTTTATGTAACAATCATGTAAATTTTAATGTTAATATACTGATCTTTTATGAAAGAGCTTTAGACACTGCCAGCCCGAGTGGTTGAGCCCTTCTTTCTCCTGTTTCTCTCTAGGAAAACTTCCTAAAGTATCTACTGACCAGAGTCTGTCCTTCACATTGTCACGCTTATTTTCAATGAAAACTAAAAATAGACCGGGATATTTCATAGCATCTTAAATAGACACGTGTCATTTAAATACCTGGCCGTTGCTGGAATTCACGTTTGGGAATTGGCAGTGACAGTGAGGGATCGGCACCAGTAAAACCAGTGTTGGCAAAGTGGGGATGAAGTAAGTGTCGTAACGGAGCAGGGGAAAGAAAACACTTCCACTGTTTCACAGAGCCCAAGGGAAAGTGAGATTGTGTAATCTAATTTCTTGAATACCACAGTTCATTACATTTCATCCAGATATTTTTCATCACGTTGCGTCCTTTGAATTAAGACCGAGGAATTTCCTTCCTCAGGAACCAAAGTGACCGGCTCAGCCTCGGGGAGCACCTCGGCCTGCGTTAGCCCAGCTCCGGAGCCCGATGAGGAGCGTGGGGAGAAGGTGTAGGTGGGCAAAGTCCTTCTGAAAAATCTCCACCCTCCTCCTCTTCAGATATTCTTGCTAGTTTTCAGTCTGAAGGAGAAAATCCCTTCCAACTCCACGTTTAGTCCTTCCTGTCCTAGTGACACTGATAATTCAGGAGCGGCTGCTCTCTAACCCACTGCTCTGTTTTTGACCAGACTTGGCCCGTTGCTGCCGTTTCAAAGGAAGAGAACCCTCCTCTGCCGAGCTCCCCTAGCTGTTCGTGCTTCGGAAAGAACGTTCCTTCGGAATCCCTCCAGGATTAGGTTCCCTCTGGTCGTTGGGAGCCGTAGGCCGCGGAAGGGGCTGCAGGCAGCAGCGTGTGAGGAAGTGCTGTGGGCGGCTGGCGTTGCGTCTCGGTGTTCAATCACGGATGTTGAAACCCGTGAGATAACTTTCCCCAGTGCGACATCTCCTTCGGGCTTGCTGCGATCTTGCCTAGCAGCAGGCTCTTTGGAAACCAGAAGCCTGGGTCACCCTCTGGATGTGTAATAAAACTTTTAAAAGCGTTTCTTTTAAGTGGTGACTTCTTGTCCTGGTGGGCAACATAATTTTATTTTTTTTAATTGATTTTATTTTTTTGGAGACTAAGTCAGGATTTTCCTGTGATGTGAGGATTGTGGCAAGTATCACTTAAATAAAAAGTGGTCTTAGCTTGATTATATACACCAAATATTGTTGAATTGCTTTGTATTTATTCTTTCTTGCCCTCTTTTTAAACTGTCAGAGACTTTAAATGCTTTTTAGGGGGGCAAAGGGAATAAACACGTCGCGTGAATTAATGCTTGCAGGATTGAGATGATATTTAGGAATTACTGTCCAGAAACAAAAACTAAGACATTTTTGAGGTGTACAATTCTGATGCTTCTTGCACATAATTAATGGTTAATGGGAGGAGAAGATGAAATAGCAGATACTAATACATCCTAGTTTAAAGCAACACGAAATAATGTTGCTGCTTTCTTGCAGACCCACTAATTAATTTCTCAAAAACTTTTTGGTAACAGGTAGAGAACATTTTATTAGTTTATGGAACCAAACGTTTCCTTATGTGAATGAACTTTAAATTCCGTATTGAATGACAGTAAGGTCAAGAATATTCCAGCCTTGCACATAAAAATCAAGATACGCACATGAAAGTTTTCAGATTTCCCAAGTTAAGACTAACTGAGGGAAATGCAGTCACGAAGCAGCGGCTTCGAGGGATGCAGACGGCTGATCCTGCTCGTCTTGCAGTACGTGGCATTTTCTTCGTTCACCAAAACACAGATCAAACACAAATTTGTATCTATTGCATAAATTCAATTACGTGCTGTCTTGAGGACTTTTTTTGTAAAACCCTGCTTAAAATACAGCACGAAATCTGAAACTACTTTAAAATGTTTCTAATTTATGGAGCTGCTACTGTACCATACGTTTTCTTCGTGCTGGAGCTTGCAGTCCTCCCAAGTCCAAGATTTCTGTCGGTTTTGTGAGTAAATTAGATTTGCATGGTATTTTGTCATTCCACACTAGGGCCAGTTGAATGCTTTTGTTTCTCTTCTCTAGTGTAAACCTTTTAACGCAGAAGGTTTTTAGGGGATATCTTAGGCTTCCAGGTTGTCACAATTATTGTTATGCAATTAGTTCAAGTGGAAT
>WHYT01017631.1:5248-17595 GCA_009806455.1 Tetrax tetrax
CCCGGGGAGGACCCCACGCCGGGGCAGGCGGGTGCCCCAAGGAGGCTGTGGCCCGTGGAGGCCCCGCTGGGGCAGCCGTTCTGGGGGGGCTGCACCCGTGGAAGAGATGACCCACGCCGGAGCAGTTTCATGAAGGACTGCGGCCCGTGGGAGGGACCCCACGCTGGAGCAGGGGAGGAATGTGAGGAGTTCTTCCCCCGGAGATGAAGCAGCGGCGTAAAACAACGCGTGATGGACTGACCACAACCCCCATTCCCTCTTCCCCCTGTGCCGCTCGGGGGGAAGGTGGCAGAGATAATGTTAAGCCTGGGCAGAGGAGGGGTTGGGGGAAGTGATCTTGTTCTGTGTTTCATTTTCCTTCTTTGGTTTTAGTAATAAATGAATAGTTTTCCCCAAGGTAAGTCTGTTTTGCCCATAACAGAACTTTAAGGATCTCTCCCTGTCCTTATCTCTCTTTCTTATATTCTCTCTCCCTGTTCCCTTGGCGCGTGGGAGGAGTGAGAGAGTGTAGTCTGGTCCCAAGTGGGGCTGAACTATGACAGCATGATTTTTGCTGGGGCTAAAAAAGCAAAGATGACTTTGTCAAAATTAAACCATGGCTGTGTAGCTTTAATTTCAGTGGTGCTATCTGGGATTTGTTGTTTTTTTTTTTTTTTTTAAACCCACGCGAAAAAAGCCCCCAAACCAAACAAACAGAAAAAGACTGTGCAGCACCCTGAGCAACAGTGTTGGCAAAAAACTGTCTGAAAAGGATGAGATGTAACTTTAGACTGTAAACTCTTCACTCATTTTACAGGTTTCAGTAAGCTATTGGTGAAAAATGGTAATTTTTTTTTTTTCTAGAATGAAATTAATTTAGAATCTGAACTCTTTGGATGTGGTAGTCATTTAAAATGGATGGTAATGCCAGGAAAAAGGAAGAAAAAGCTTGTAAATAGTTCAAATGAAAATGAGGATTTGGTCAAATGCATCAGAAAGCCCCATTCACGTTTTTAGTAGATACTGCCAGGTACCTGAGAAACAGTAATGTGGCAAATCCTTTTTTTTTCCTCTTTTCAACTGGAAATATTAAAAGGGTTTCAACTGGAAAAGGTGTATCCCAATTGCCTATGTAGATGTAAATAATCTAGACAATGTAGCCTGAAATAATAGATAAGTAATACTGGTTCTAATGATATGGGAATAAAAACTGTATCCTAATGCAAATGCCAATATGTGGCTTCGGTGTGGAGTGTCCCCTGAAGTTACAGTGGTAGCAACCCTTTGATTCCGCTGTGAGTAGCTCAGGGAACGATATGCAGGCAGTAATGGTTCTGGTTTATTAAGTCATCAATGGGAAGACTACAGGGCTAAAAACAACACCTAGAATTTCAGCTGAGAAGTGGGTTACTTAAGACAGTTCATCTTAGCGTGGATATTTTTGGTTTAGTTTTTTGACTCGTATATCAGAAAAATCGTTCAATGCAGTATCTTCTCGTTCTGACTGGATGTGTCTGTCTTCCTTTTTCTTTTTTTCCTCAGGAGAAATATATGTGGCCGCATTTGAGTTGTAGGATGAGAAGCTTGCTGTTATTTGATGACAGTAAGTGCAGCCTCTTGATTCAGTCAAGGTTTGTGCAACTGTCCTAAATGGGACTCCCCCGAGGAAGAACATAATGAGAACCTGACACCCTCCTGTAGTGAAAAGGGACATTTTGTATGGTCCTGATAGGAACTTGCTAACTTGTAACTAGCACATAAATTTTTAAAATGGGGAGGGAACCAATCTAAATGTTGCATATATGACGTTTATTCACCAGCACGTCTTACACGTGGACGTGTGTTATAGATGTGTATTTACCTCTGTGTAAGGATGTAGCTCAGAGGCTGAAGTTCCAGCAGTGATATCAGAAATGCTGCCACAGAAGTAGTGCAGTATAAATGGCTTAGCTGATTCAAAACAAACCATTAAATCCTTTCTGGTTTGCATGATGTGGTTATTTTTATTCTCTTCCTTCCTTTCTGCCATCTGTTTATAAACCTATTGATTTTCCCAATATTCTGTTTTTCATGTCGATGCAGTATATCAGTTTCCTTGTTATTACAAGGATTTTTTTCCTCCTGATCTTCGGAGGACACTTGCGCAAACTGAAACAAAGATTACCTATAATGATGATGTAAGCAGGGGATAAAACAGGATTGATCCAACATTGACTACAGTCAGGAGGAATAAAACACATCCTAGAAAAAAAAGGGATGGGTTCGATAGTGTTGGACCTCTTGCTTATTTCATACAATTTTGGTACATTAAAGTCCAGTTATTTTTTCTCTATATTACTATTTTATTTACCATAAATTATCTTGGCAAAATTAAAAGAATATTGTCAAAGGCCTGTTGAATATTTTTGGAGAGATACATTGCATACTCTGGTATGCAGATTAGGGTAGTTAAAAGCCTCCCGATAGGCTGTGCAGCTCTGTCAAACTTAAAGAGAAATTATGGTTCCACATAACTAAAATAGCCTTATAATTATATAGGCACAGAATTAAAGCAACTAGTTCTTGTGAGGTTTGTTTCTAGATTCCTTTTAAAGAATCTAGATACCTGACAAGCTCTGTTTGTTGAAGAACAAGGCAAGTAGGGGGTGGTCCCTAGGTGGTCCCTGGTCAAGGTTCCAATTAGAATGGATGCAATAAATCATGTCTCTGAACAGCAAAGCTGTATTTGATGTATTAATCCTTATGAAGACGACACAGAAATTAAACCTAGTGGTGCAACTCTAGAAAATCGGTCTGTAAATAACATTTCTGGTGCTTCCTGAAAGCACCCTTAGTTAGGTGGAAGATATCTTTCTGTGGAGATTGGTGAGATTTTTTTTTCCCATGCAAATAGGAGCATTCTCATATGCTTGCCTCTGTTGTCCAAAGAGTAAAAGCCCAAAATATAATTCAAAAGGACTGCCAATAAATTACATTAATAAGTGCAGGTTATCCTCCTCTGTGTTTTCAAATTACACTTAGCACTTCATAAGTTGGCTTCTTCTTAACGACAGAAATGACTGACCTTTTTTCTTTGTAGTATTTTGATGGAACTCAGACAGAACTGCTTATTTTTTCTAACAAAGGAGATTTTCTGATCTTAAGGTCTGCTGGTTCAGTCTACTGTGCTATAGTCTCTGGCAAAATGTCTTCAAAGGCACCATGTTGTGGAGGTCAGTGCTCCAGTACTGGAGCCAATCCTGTGTCACAGCAAGGCAAAAAGTATAAATGGGTTCAAAAAAGAATTTGACAAATTGGTATTGGGTGGGTAGCTACTAATACTGTTGTCTAGATCTAACCTCCAACTCAATAGTGCCTAAATTACTTGCTGGAAGCCAGAATGTTATTTTAGGCTAGCATCCTCTTATACATCTTAAAATTATTCTTAGTGTGTGCTACTAGGTCCCTTAGACATAGAGTTGTCTGATGCTGTATGACCATTTGCTTCTTGAGTCTGTGTTTTGATTTAAGGTCTAGGATTTACTAATTTTTAAGTTCATATAACTACAGCTGGGAAGGAAAAAGCTTTGGCAATCACCAGAACTAAGAAAGCTTCTGCAGGATTTCTTAAAGTTCTCAGTGTTCTTTCTCAGAAATGTGGATTTGTTAAAATCAAGTCTTTGTGGCAGGAATTTTATATTCGTTTTGATAGAGTTCTAAATCCTCAGTCTCCACAGAACGGCTGCCGGATGGAAATGAGCCTGCATCTCACATGCCCCAAAAGTGTGCCTCAGGGGCTTTCCTTCTTCCGTGCATCAGCTCTACTTGAAATGCTCCCGCGTTCATCCTGGTGAAATGTGAGAAAACTTTGTGAGAATAGAAGAGTGTCACATCCAAATTTTTCTTTATTATACTCATTGCATGCTTGCTATTTTGTTAAAACCTTGCTGAACTGTCTTCCTTCACTGACTCTAAGGAGACAAAGCTTGCATTTTACCTTGCTCACGTTATTTTACCTTGGATTCACCACCAAAAATGTAACCATTAATCTTAAGAATGAATATATATTCATAGACTGTGGTGAAGGGATGTGTCTGAAAAATATTAATTAGTTTTTCTTAAAATGGATATGGAGAATTTAATCAAATTGCACATTTTCGCAGAAAATCTTAATAGCACCATTGTGCCTAAGCAAGTGCTGTATTTTTGGAGAACTCAACAGCTTAATCAATGTTCTTGGATTGTGGAATTGAATCATTTTCTCCTATGAGATGTTTCTTAGCAGGGTGTTTCAGCAGATGACAAGAGTTTTTGTTCGGACTGGGATTTTCCAGAAGAACCTAAGAAAGTTTAAACAGATGCTTGGAAAATATTTCAGACCTGCAGGGCTGGCAGCCTGCCCTCAGGCTGGGATCCCGTGCTCTGAACGGCCCCTCCATGCAGGGACCTGTTAGGTCTCCGGAGCAAACCTGGGGATGTTACGTGTACTTCTGTTTTATGATGTTGCATCATAAATTAAAAAGCAAAACCAAAGAAAAAACTAAGGGCCAAAAATATCCCACCACCTTTTCATGGCAAACGCCTACTCTTTTTCTTCATTAATGAAAGAAATAATGATTTTTAAATTTTTTTTAAACCACTTAAGGGTAGCTTTGTTTTCTCCTTCTAGAACTTTTTATTTCTGAACACACACAACTAAAATAGAGGGCTGTTTCAGAGAGATATTTTTGCAACTGCAATTCTCTTGCAAAGAGTGTTAATTTGCAAGTAGCTCTTGGAGAATTTTTATTTTTTTTTAAAGCGCAGGAAATCAGCAGCTTTTGAAAGATGGCTGCTTGGAATCTTCTGTAGTCTAATCTTGTTTATTCCTCTGTTGTAATAACGATCTCATTTTTCAAGAGATACCAAAATCCTTGTGCAGCCTGTTGGTGCAAGTGGAAATCATTCTGTGGAAGGCCTGGGCACCTTGCGGTTCTTCTCCTAATAGGTGCTTTGCTTGCTCACTGAGAGAGGGGGAAGATGAACTTCGGTCTCCTTACCTGGCTTGCCCTTGATAATGAATTCTGCATATGCAGTATGCATGGGGATGAAAATTCACCTAGTGTACAAAAACCAGTAAGGACAGTCTTGGGTGCTCTGTCTATTTCTCTTTCTGGATTTTATTCCTTCTGTTTCTTCACTACTGTTCTTCTGACTTACACACTCTGCGTTAAGTTTTTGGAGAACTATTTTGTGAAATGTAGAAAATATTGAAATGCACCTTATTATGCAACTCTAGGCCTTGCTTTGTGTTTAATATTTGCAACATCAGCAAGATGCACACCAGTTCTTAGAAAACTGGTTCCATTTCATTAACAGAGACCAACCACTTGTATTGCAAATTCATTTTACGGCATTTCATTCAACAAAGTCATAACATCCTCTGGCTTTACAACGTATCACATTGTCCTTGTTCGCATTGTGTCTTCAGTAATGGTTTGTATTTTGAACACATAGTCTGAAATCACATGCTGTATTTGGTGGATGAAAACTCATTGGAAAGTTGGCTTTGTATGTCTCCAGTCAACTCGGATTTTATGTAGGCTATTATCTACAGCTCTGGTAATTACCTGAAACTTTGGGTATGGTACCTTCCTGCCAAAAGGTCAAGGTAGTGAACTACGAGCCTGTTACTGTTCTCCTTATGACTTGCAGTATTTAATTTTTTATTCTTCTCTTAAAAAAAACAAAAAGACAAACTATTTGTGAAAGGCAGTAGCATAGTAGTTAACAAAGGAAAACCTGCCTGCTGTACCATGCTGAGCACACTACCTAAGATAGAACAATGTGGGTATGTGCAAAAATGAAATGCGTCCAATTTCTTTTTCAAATTAAGATGTGAATGAGTTTAACTTTGCTTTGTTAAGGGGAACAGGGAAGACCTGGGGAACTCCAGGCCGGTCAGCCTCACCTCTGTGCCTGGCAAGGTCATGGAGCAGACTCTCCTGGAAACCATGGAAAATAAGGAGGTGGTTGGTGACAGCCAAGGGCAGATCGTGCCTGACCAATTTGGTGGCCTTCTATGATGGGGTATCAGCATTGGTGGACAAGAGACGAGCAATGGACATCATCTACCTGGACTTGTGCAAAGCTTTTGACACTGTTCCGCACGATGTCCTTCTCTCTAAACTGGAGAGAGCTGGGTTTGATGGACAGAGCACTCGGTGGATAAGGAGTTGGCTGGATGGCTGCACTCAGAGAGTGGTGGTCAACAGCTCAATGTCCAAGTGGAGACCAGTGATGAGTGGCCTCAGGGGTCCGTGTTGGGCCTGGCCCTGTTCAACATCTTTGTCGGCGACATGGACAGTGGGATAGAGTGCACCCTCAGCAAGTTCACCGATGACATCAAGCTGTGTGGTGCCGTTGACACGCTGGAGGGGAGGGATGCCATCCAGAGGGACCTGGACAGGCTGGAGAGGTGGGCCCGGGCCAACCTTGTGAGGTTCAACCAGGCCAAGTGCAAGGTCCTGCACCTGGGTCGTGGCAATCCCAGGCACAAATCCAGGCTGGGTGGAGAAAGGATGGAGAGCAGCCCTGAGGAGAAGGACTTGGGAGTGATGGTGGACGAGAGGCTCAACATGAGCCGGCAACGTGCCCTTGCGGCCCAGAAGGCCAACGGCATCCTGGGCTGCACTCCCAGCAGCGTGGCCAGCAGGTCGAGGGAGGGGATTCTGCCCCTCTGCTCTGCCCTGGTGAGACCCCACCTGCAGCACTGCGTCCAGCTCTGGAGCCCCCAAGATCAGAAGGACATGGACCAGTTGGAGAAGGTCCAGAGGAGGCCACGCAGATGCTGAGAGGGCTGGAGCAGCTCTGCTGTGAGGCCAGGCTGGGAGAGCTGGGGCTGTTCAGCCTGGAGAAGAGGAGGCTCCGGGGAGAGCTGAGAGCGGCTCCCAGTGCCCAAAGGGGGCTGCAGGGAAGGTGGGGAGAGGCTCTTCAGCAGGGCCATAAATGCACCGCAGACACACTGTACCTAAGCTCCCAGTCACTGTGTCAAATCCTCCATATACACAGATCTTACAACACTACCGCTGGGGCTTATAAACAGCTTTTGGCTAAAACACTCTGTCTGCTAGTGTTGATAAAACTTTGGCCCGTGCTGGTTCTGAATTCGTACCCTAAAAGCTAAATTGGACTTAATTTTACCCCTTCATCGTGTGTACCCTTCATTCCTTTCGTCTTGGCATGTTTCTAGCCTCTCCCTATCCAACAATTACGTTCAGTACCGTTCTCATACCACAGGTTTTAACTTAGCAGCCACCCTCAGCCCCAGTCCAATTTTTTAATTCTTCCTGGATGAAAACCTGGCAGCTGCATCCTCCTTTTGACTTACTAGGTAGTACTGAGAGCAGAAGAGTGTCAAATTCTGTGTCAAATCAAGCACAACGTGGCTGAAACCAGCTGGGTCTCGCAGTTGCTCCGAAGCCACGCTCAGGCCCTGGCTGCTGCATGCCAACCATGCAAAGATCTTCCGCTGCAGGGCCTGAGCAAAGCCTGATTGAGCAGGGGTGGATCATAAAGCTTATCTCAGGAAAATATAGATTTTTTTTTTTATAGAAAGTATTGCAGATGCATCCCTGGCAGAACTTGTTCACTGCTAACCCAAAAGGTAAGTGTAAGTGTTCCGAAACAAGAAAATTACAAACCAAAAAACCCAGAAACTTCCATCAGACTTATCATTGCAAAACATCAGCGCAGCACATCCCGAACACATTATCTGTGTATTGTTCTCCAAGAGTTAAAGTTTTCCAAAGTAATTATTTTGTACATGATCTATAATATTCATCTTTTTGATTGGATTTGTAAGGCTTTAGCTGTAAGAGTATGTTTGCAAGAAATTTGCGTTAGAGAAAAAGGATCTCAGTGGCTCGAGTGGCACATTTGCAAAGTTACATGGTCTCTCGTAGCTTCATGTCTTCTCTTGACACGAAATTTCACAGACAAGAACCATTGTTTCAGGGAAGCCAAATATTTACCAGGTCCTTATTTTTAAAATAAACTTTTTGCAACAGCAAAAAGAAGCCAAGAAAGAAGCATCAATCCTTATCTACAAAACTATATGCTGTAGAGGCTTGAGGCTGGAAAAGACTCCTTGTCTCCTTTTTGTGGCTCTGCTGTTGGGGGAGACATCAGAAACTCCAACGCAGCATCAGATAACTCCGCTAATGCGGCGTGCTAGCAACGGAATAGCTTCAAAAATATTGCAGCAGTCAGTTGTGTAAACACCTCTCCATGTGTGTCGTAACAGAAACACCTTTGCTCTCTGATGCCCCGTTACAAGTACGATGGAGAAAAAAGGTGCACGTGCAGTCGTGGGGATGTATGGCTCTGTACTCTTAAAGACCACTATTTTCTGTTCAAAAATTTTGTACAGAGGCCTATCTGTTTATCTCTGGGCTGGTTTGCAATTTGCATGTCTTCCTCTTGGAAGGATACTTTTTTTTTCCTTTTTCTTTCCTCAGTTAAAATACAGTAGAAATAGACCGGCACATTGCAGCCGTTCATGTTTGCCTGTACAAAGGTTTTTACGCGGTGAACACAGTTGCAGTCAGAAGTGTGAATTTCAGAGCATCGTGTTCTCACGAGGCACTCAAAGCCATGTTCCAGGTACCCCTGCCCACCCGGCGGGGTCAGAGCGGTGAAACCAGCAACGCTCTCAGTGAAGTGCAGATCTCATTTCTCTGGTGCATCAGAACGGTGAGAAACCCCTGCGTGGTACCTAAATCCCGAGTTTAGAAAATGGATGTTTCAAACAGTGCAATCCCTGATAACAAGGAGCTCACAAAGGCACTAAATGCTGTAACACGGCACTCCAGGCTGTTTGAAGAACAATATAGCTTAACTCCAAAAGCATAAACACGATTTATGGCCTAATACTTTCCAGGCAAACTAGGGCTGCTCTGTGAGATGCTGCTTCCTAAAAAATGAAACGTTCATTCGAGGTTATGTATGTGCAGTTTAAGTTCGCGCATGTATACATGAGCACCACTGGATGTACACAGAGTAATGAAAATAACAACATTTTGAAGTTATGTTTTGCTCTTTCAACATAGGATTGCAGTAATAGAAGCAGAGCCTAAATACGCTGACGACGAGAGCTTCACTGATGATAGTCACATTATTTCTTATTCTCTCCATCAAATAAATCCATGGAGCACGTTAACTGTTTTGAAAAAAACCCTCTTTATCATATATCAGGATACAGTGTCAATTTTGGAAACGTCTTTGATAAGCCATCTTCTCATGCCATTTATGTATATGTTCTGCTTCCAAGTGTGGGATCGTTTTGTACTGCACCAGCTGCTATTTTTCACTATATCTTGAAATATATTAGCCCATAACTAAGGTAAACCTGTAAAAAGAATGGTCTAACACTTTCTATTAAAAAGCTTAATCGCCAGAGACAAGACAAGTGGTAAAATACCAATATTTACTCTTTGCATTGTATAAAAGACCCAGAGAAAACAGCTTGCGGAATAGATTGGGGGTACTTTGTTGAGTGTGCTGTCCGAAGAGGTTGCAGACAGTTTCTCTGGAGCTAACGTGCCCAAGTTTACTGGGGCTGGTGCAGCCTAAGGCTGGAGCATCACGTGAAGGAGACATTTCTGTCTAGGCCTGCTGAAGACAGATAGGTCTGCCAACTGAGACTGTGCAGGCCTGGCAGCCAGCGGCACCAGCTCTGTAACAGCAAAAGACTGGTGCTGAAACACCAGAAATGGAACAGCACTTTTCGACAGCAAGAAACCAACACGTTTGACAAGAAATTGGAGACGAACTTTTCTAGTCAAAAAAGATGTCTCTTCATAGAAAGCATCAAATCTACCTTGCCTGTAAAGCTGAAGACTCATCTGATTGCAGATATGTCTTCCTTTCAGAGGGATGGTGTAATTTAAATGTGAAAAACATTTCTGTATTCCTCATGCTTCTCAACAAGGCAACATCCTCTGTTATTTCTCCCTAAACAGGGAACAATAAATACAAATTTATAAAATCATAGAATCACAGAATGGTTTGGGCTGGAAGGGACCTTCAAAGCCCACCCAGCCCAACCCCCTGCCAGAAGCAGGGACATCTCCAACCAGATCAGGTTGCTCACAGCCCCGGCCAACCTGGCCTGGAATGTTTCCAGGGATGGGGCACCCACTGCCTCGCTGGGCACCCTGGGACAGTGCTCCACCACCCTCAGTGCAAAAAAACATTTCCTACTATCTAATCTAAATCTACCTCCCTCTATTTTAAAACCATTACCACTGGTCCTATTTTTCCCCATCTTTCCTGTAGGCCCCTTTTAGGTATTAGAAGACCACTCTAAAGGTCTCCCCGGAGCCTCCTCTTCTCCAGGCTGAACAGCCCCAGCTCTCTCAGCCTGGCCTCACAGCACAGCTGCTCCAGCCCTCTGATCACCTTTGTGGCCTCCTCTGGATGCTCTCCAACTGGTCCATGTCCTGATTTTGGGGGCTCCAGAATGGACGCAGTGCTGCAGTTGGGATCTCACCAGAGCAGAGCAGAGGGGCAGAATCCCCTCCCTCGACCTGCTGGCCACGCTCCTCTTGATGCAGCCCAGGATGCCGTTGGCCTTCTGGGTCGCAAGGGCGCATTGCTGGCTCATGGTGAGCCTCTCGTCCACCAGCACTCCCAAGTCCCTCTCCTCAGGGCTGCTCTCCATCCATTCTCCGCCCAGACTGGATTTGGGCCTGGGATTGCCCTGACCCAGGTGCAGGACCTTGCCCTTGGGCTGGTTGAACTTCATGAGGTTGGCACAGGCCCACCTCTCCAGCCTGTCCAGGTCCCTCTGGATGGCATCCCTCCCCTCCAGCGTGTCGATGGCACCACACAGCTTGGTGTCGTCGCTGAACTTGCTGAGGGTGTGCTCTATCCCACTGTCCATGTCGCTGACAAAGATGTTGAACAGGGCCGGGCCCAACACGGACCCCTGAGGGACGCCACTGGTGACCAGTCTCCACTTGGACATTGAGCCGTTGACCACCACTCTCTGAGTGCGGCCATCCAGCCAACTCCTTACCCACCGAGTGCTCCGTCCATCAAACCCGTGTCTCTCCTGTTTAAAGATGTCATGCAGGACAGTGTCAAAAGCTTTGCACAAGTCCAGGGAGATGATGTCCATTGCTCATCCCTTGTCCACTGATGCTGTCACCCCGTCATAGAAGGCCACCAAATTGATCAGGCATGATCTGCCCTTGTGAAGCCACGTTGGCTGTCACCAACCACCTCCTTGCTCTCCATGTGCCTCAGCATGGTTTCCAGGAGAATCTGCTCCATGACCTTGCCAGGCACAGAGGTGAGGCTGACCGGCCTGGAGTTCCCTAGGTCTTCCTTGTTCCCCTTTTTAAAAATGGGGGTTATGTTACCCCTCTTCCAGTCAGCAGGAAACTCCCAGACCACCACGACTTCCCAAATACGATGGCCAGTGGCTTGGCAACTTCATCTGCCAGTTCCCTCAGGACCCACTGATGCATCTCATCAGGCCCCATGGACTTGTGCACCTTCAGGTTCCTCAGATATTCCTGAACCTGCTCTTCCAATACAGTTTGTGGTTCTTCATCCTCCCAGTCCCTGCTTGTGCCTTCCACAGGTTGGGCGATGTGGCTAGAGCCCTTGTCGGTGAAGACTGAGGCAAAAAAGTCACTGAGCACCTCAGCCTTCTCCATGTCCCGGGTAACTAGGTCACTCATTTCTTTCTAGAGGGGCCCTACATTCTCCCTGGACCTCCTTTTGTCCCTGACGTACCTGTAGAAGCTTTTCTTGTTGCCCTTGACATCCCTGGCCAGATTCAATTCCGTCAGGACTTCAGCCTGCGTTACCTGATCCCTGGCCTCCCAGACAATGTCTCTGTAATCCTCCCAGGCTACCTGTCCTTGCTTCTACCTTCTGCAGGCTTCCTTCTTGATTTTCAGTTGGTCCAGGAGCTCCTTGTTCATCCACGCTGGCCATCTGCCGTTTTTGCCTGACTTGCAAAGTCAGGCCCATCTTCATTGGGATGCATCGCTCCTGAGCTTGGAGAAGCTCCTTGACCTGGATCCTTAATTTTTTATTCTACATGCCATTAATCAAGGGATATGGGTTTAAGGCAAGTTTTCTCCCACGCAGTAAATAAGCCAGTTTTCTTACTGGTATCTGTCCTTTAGTCTTTAACTTTTAATGTCTGTGAATAATCTCATTTTCTCCATTGCTAGTCTGGAGCCATCTGTGTGCTGGATGGCTTGCCCTTTCCAGGGTGTAGGTAGTCCATTGGTAGCTGCAAACAGGAGATGAGCCTACCTGCTTTCCTGTGGGAATACTAATTAGAGTTTTCTTTTTCTACTCAGCCACCTTTTTTTTTTTTTTTTTTTTTT